>OMKI01025082.1:20082-31501 GCA_900302315.1 Phycis blennoides
AGCATAGCACTCTTCTTCACCATCTCCAACACTATATTGGCATCAAAGGCTCTGCTCTTCTCTGGTTTATGTCTTACCTCACAAGTAGAATGCAATTTGTTCTCTGTCTCTGACTCAATCAAAACACTGTAACCTAAGCTTTGATCTGCCTCAAGGGTTCGTCCTTTGTCTGCTCTTTGGAATCTACATGCTTCCTCTTGCCGATATTATTCACGGAATTAGCGGACGACACCAAAATTCGACATTCCTATGCAATTACAAGATGGATGTCCAACAAATACCTGCAGTTTAACACAGGGAAGATTGAGCTGATAATCAATGGCCACCAGACATCAACACCAGACATCACGCTGTGCTTTGAGGGTTCCTGTATCAAAAATCTTGGTGTCTTGTTTTACCCAATGCTTTTTTTGTTGTTGAACGTGTAAGAAGTACAACAAGAACTACATTATTTCATCCGAGAAACGTTGCTAATGTCCGACCAATTTGTCGACAGTGGCTGTAGACGTGTGCCACTCTTCCATGAAAAGCCTCCAGCTTGTGCAGAATGCTGCTGCTGGACTAGACTGACTAGAATGAGAACATTTGACCATATTTCTCCTATTCTTGCTACTCCCCACTGGCTCTCCACCAATAATTGCCAGATGGGATTTTAAGGTGCTAGTGCTTCCCTATAAAGCCCTATAAAAATTATAAGGACTTTAGACTTAAGGTTGCCTACACGTTTCCTGTCCACCCTGCCTCATCGGATTCCCAACTTTGCCTCTACTCTTGAGAGGGAGTTTTTTCTTGCCCTCTGAGGGGCTAGGGGGTGTCACAAATTGTTCAGCCCTTTGAGACTGTAATTGTGATTAAGGGCTATACAAATACAATGTAATTCAATTGTTGGAGGACCTGTGTCAAGAGCTGCTTGGCATTTCCGCTTGCAATCTAATTCCACCCCCTTCTATGCCTAAGTGTCAGTCTCTCAATATATCTTGTATCACATTTGATCACATTGAGTATTTATCACATGCAGCTGTCACCTCTTCACCAGAATGGAGCACATAATCGAGGCCACAAAGAAGATAATTAGCAGCCCCAGACTGATCCACACACGGTGGGTGTCGTGGGCCAGGTGGTCCAGGGGGAAGGTGTTGACCGTGAGAGAAGCCTTGGGCCCGGAACCCTTGCTTGTCACCCCGGCGAGGCTGATGTTGTAGCGGGATTCAGGCTCCAGGTTCTCCAGGCGGAACTGGGTTTGAGATCCAGTCAGATTGCGACACTCTATGGACATGGAAATGACATTGAAAATTTTTTGTGTCATCGGTTGGCGAAGGATGGAAGGAACGCGGTGGTAGTAGGAGATAGTAGGAGATAGGAGATAGTAGGCCGTAGTAGGAGTCAGGGTGCATCCATGAGCAAGATGCCCCACTCCCTACCTGCTATTCAATGGCATTCAGTTTCAGAAATGCACTGTTATATCAGTGTGGCTTAACATCCATACCACTAGCTACCACTAAATAAATCATGTTGGAGAACGGCAAACCTGATTTCGTCCACCACACAGCTCCCTTAAGTCGGAGTACAGTATTTGTTTTCCATCAGAGCGCGTCCACATTGGTACAACATCCTCACCCTCCATGGCGTGCTCCTTGGTGTGACAGAGGGTGTAGTGTGTGATGAAGCCACGCCGGCTTGCAGGAGGGATGGGCAGCCAGGACAGAGCCACAGAGCTGGCCGTCTCATTCAGGCTCATGAAACCCAAAGGCTTGTCGCCAGGAACTGGAGACATTTTGTTTTGTTGAAGATTTCAGAGTCCACTGACAGCATTGTTGTTATGGGTGTTTTGCATAATTACTTTCAATTGTCTGTTCTTTCAAAACATCAATCAAAATACTAGTTAAAAATCTCAATAATCAAATATGGGCCTGTGAAGCCAAAGACTGTGTAAATTGTTACTGAATAACCTTGACTTAATATACAATTCTTAAAATAATGATAATGATAATATTGATGATGACAAAAATACACATTTAAAATGAATAATTTTCTGTATTAGTATCAATATTATTTGTAATAATAATAAAGTATCAACACATACATAACGTATTTATTCTCATGTGTTTATTCCAGTGTATACAACGTACACCGTACCATGTTTCTACAGCGACTTACCAGCTTCCTTGCTGTAACTCAGACACATCTCCCGCGACTGCGGAATCCCGTCCACACACTGGTGTCTATGGTAGACGTAGAGGACGTAGTCCTTCATCTCTGCACCTAAAACCAGGAGGTCAATTGTGCTGGGTCAGGGTTAGTGCTGCACCAACATGCAGCACGGAGGTAACATGTCCAGGACGATGGGTAAAGACTCATCCAGGACGATGGGTAAAGACTCATCCAGGTCTGTCATTCTGTCACTCGGACTCCGGGAAACCGTTGACTAACTCAGTCGCTCCTCATCCGGCCATTAGTTAATTTTCTTTTTCCTGTTGTCAATTATGTACACGTGTACTACTCTGAGTACGTAGGCATATTTGCTGTATATTTGTTTTTAGTTGCCATTGTTTTTAACACATAAGAACCCATGGTGACACGAGTGTAACAAACACTAACTCATTAAGTGCCTAAGTGACATATACTAAACATTTTGGTCTGGTTGTGATGTCACAGTCATGTGACTGTCCCAGGATATGACATGACATATATTTTACACAAGTGGTAGTATTTTAGTTAAAAACATCAGAAATGTGTTGTATGTGTTCCACTTGGTCTGTGGTATATCCCCCATAATTTCCCTTTAAGCAGAAATGGGTCTGGGTTCTTATGGGTTAAATGTCCTGTATTTCTTCATTCTTCTATACTTGCTGCTGTAGCACCAGAATTGCCCATCTGGGATCAAAAACAAACAAGAGGAGCGCTTCATTATTAAGTATTATTATAATAAGTATAAGTAAGTAAGTAAGTATAAGTATTATAATTATGATATTAAATATTGTTCCTCCCAGTCTTTCAGTAGCTCACAGTCCAACATTCTTAGGTGGCCCCAGTGAGATGCTTTTTGATCTGTGATTTTCACATGGTTGTATTTAATTCTTGGTCAGTCTTGTACTTTTGCCCCTGCAAATCAAAACTACATGTCACAGTTTGTACTTAATGGACACCACTTACGAATCTTACGATGTGATCTGAAGGTCTCATGAGGTTGTGTATCATCTTCTTTAAACTCATACAACTCCACAAAATAGTTATTGCGGACTTTGCTTTGTGTCAGGTTTTTTGCACAAGCTGGGAGAAAAAAATGGCAGCTTGTTTATTCGTTTTGCGAATGACAAATATGTACATATCCTAAATGCATCTCATTACAGTGAAATATGGTAGATAAGAGGCAAACTAAAAAGTATACACACACAGAAAACATTCTACCATTACAAGAGCAAAACATGTTTTGGTACTTTCCTACACGTTAGATATCTACTCCACACACTCACCCTCGCCGGATCTTACCGTTTAAATCTTTGGCTGGTTCGGCCGGAGCCATCACATATCTGGGGTTCGAGGATCCGACCGCATTAGTAGCCCTGATGGAGAAGTTGACTGCAGAGTGAGTCACATAGAAGCTGTGATGGGTGGAGGACACCGTGGTCTGGCCACAACCCTTCTTTTTGCCTTTCCTCGAGCAGCAGTGTTGGGGGTAGGTCAGGGTGTACTTGACGCCCCCAGCCCGCGCCGCTGGATGTACCGCCTCCAGAGGAAATAATGTTATCAGAAAATACACAACCTTTAATAGTCACTGACTCTGATCAGAAACGCACAGCTTTCATCGATCCCTTTGTTACCGTTTCTGAGTTGGTCCACTCTGCGGCTTACCTTCCATGAAAACACAAGCAGCCGTGTGCCATTTTCAAAAGCTGTGTTGTTCGTCAGCTCAACTTCTGGGGTTTGTTCGATTTCTGTGTAACAGAACAAGCAGACCAAGCCGCTGGTGGTGAACACATGAAAGAGTTGTAATCGGTACGTTTCTCGAGTTAATGGTGTCCATTCTCTAAAGAACTGGGAATACAAGGGCAGTGTGTACGAATAACCTTACATGACTTTATTATATTCTACAGTACACATTCTACATTAACATTACCTTTGTAACTAAATAATAATCATGCATTGTCCTTGGTTATTATCACACACACACACACACACAGGCAGACAGACACACACACACAATCACAGTTCTATGTCAAAATTAAGGCTCCTAACCAGAGAATGTCAGAGAACTCCAGTATGCCTTAAGGCAGTGTTTCCCATAGTACTGCTGGGGGGGCGCAGGGAGATGGAATGGAGAATTTAATGTATTGTTGCACATAAGAGTTGTAAACAAACACAGTAACCACTGATACAATTCAAATGATGGACAGCGAGTGTACAAATAAGCATGAAAATGTTATCCCCATGGTTACTACCCACACTCTTGACAAGCTAGTACCATCGTTGTGTGTTAATGTTATAAAGACACACCTCGTGGCATTATATCACAAGCGTACGAGAAGCTCAAAATGGTGACACAGAAATCATCCGTATCTTCCCTTCGTCAACAAGAGCTAATCTTTCTGAGAGATACAAACAGTGAGACCGTATGTAACAATACTGCCAATACGGCTTTCATCAGTGGACCACAGGCTCCATCGTGTTCCCTCATTGTCGGTGGGTAGTGACGAACAGACATCAAATCTTGGAGACTAACAGCGTAACCATCTCTCGGGCCAAAGCGCTAAGGCTGTCCAGACGGAGCTACACATCACCACACACACCCTGGCATGAGCACATCCTCTCACCATCGGGTCGTTTCATCTTCCAAGTTTGATGTCACATCAAGTAATTATGTTCACAAACTGGTTGATTTGATGCATGTTTTCTAAAAATGACAGTGTAATTGTAACAGTGACAAAATGAATCCTGGATAAATGCATACATCCTGGATAGGCGGAGATGACATTCAGAAGAGCTTCTGAGGTGTTACCTGCAGGAACAGTGAGGGCGGCGGACCATTCGCTCCATAAGGAGTGGTTGAAATTCGTGGCTCTCTGTCTGACATGTATCTGGTAGGCCATCTGTCTCTTGAGATCCTTAACCAACAGCCAGTCTGCTCAGATCACAAACAACACATCACATTTTCACATTCATAAACCTTTCCATTGTTTGATTTGCTCCAAAATGGGGTGATTGCAATTTACAATAAGGGTACATTAATTAACCATGAATAAATGTGCATTATTATATAGCATTGGCATGGCATAGGGGTTAGCCTTAATTAAATAATGTATAATATACCTTAGATAATATGAAAACCATTACCATAGTTAACATGAACACCATTAGTAAATTATTACCAGATGTACATTTAACTGTTAAGTAACTTAGTTAATGCTGATTACATAAACTAATTGTTCATTAATGTCCCCCTTTTATAAAGTGTTGACCATGAGGCTTTGGTAGTTTGATTGATTTACTATGTTTTACTATTGATCCATTTAGCAGATGTTTGTATAGAATTGTAGTGAATTCAGATACATGTCATCAAGGAGCAGGTAGAGGTGTTCTAGCTCAGGGATTCCTACAGGTTAGGCTGTAGACATTGAGGGTTGAGCCCAGAACCATTCAGCTTGGAAACAATTCCTCGAACTCGGTGTTATTCTTCATAAGAAGTTAACGCACGATCCAGTCTGTTCTTCTATCTAAAAATAGATCTTTGTCAGTAAGACCCAAAACACTCTTACAAGCGTGATGCTGCATCAGCTGGCCGTAGAAACGGGCCTTATGTCACTTCTATGTCACTTGATAGTCACTTATGTGACTGTCAAGTTTGTCTATGAAAACAAAATGCATGATATTCCTTTTGCTCTCAGCATTAAATGCTATATTTTAAGAAAGGCTACACATTAAAATGTGTTATAACACCTCGTGTGAAATGTTGTGAGGTGAATGTATGTGATGTTTGGTTTTGTTGATTTTAGTAATCAAAGCAAACAAAGCAAATCAAATCAAAGCAAATCATACACATTCACTGAACAAAGATTATGAAAATAAATGCCTGCTCAACATCAAAACCTCAACCTTCATCCTCAGAACACATTTTATTGCAAAAACAATCTTAAAATTTCACCTGGGACTAACTGTCATCCTTTTTTTTTTTTAGGTTGGAGGTTAGTTGCAAAATCCTATGTGTATTTAAACCCTGTATGTCTACAGCTAACACAGTGACATGGGTCAAAGAGTCAAGCATGGTGTACATAGAAGATCAAGGAATACCTACACATAGAGTTAGCGGTGGTCTCCACGTTTGTTCCCTAAAAGAAGAAGGGGAGAAAGAGTCCAAAAAAATCAAACAGGAAGAAATAACAATGACTTCTTAACAGCAAACACACACATTCTACAAATGTATATGTCATATTTATTTTCTATTTATTCATTTTCCAGGTGCTTTCACCCGAAGTGACTGACAGTGAATCAGATGTCATTCATGAGCAGGTTAGTGTCACACGTGATGTCCTACAGATGGACAACGGCAGGGATCGAACCCAGTACCTTTCAGCTGGCAGTCAAACCTAGCTATTCTATCCCCATATTTATAGGGAAACACATATTGTAATAGTCACTCACATGTCTCCATGTCTGAGTTTCGTTTCCCAGGCTTTGAACCCGAACGTCTGCGGCGGCCGCCTGGCCCTGGCCTCTCCACGTTAGGTTGAGCGTGTGGTCCACCCATGAGGCGGCCATGTTCTGGGGCGCCGGAAACTTGACTATGAATGTGAAGCATGTTTTACCGTTCATGTGATCAATGAAAGACTTTCACGTAAAATAAGTGTCGCCACTGCTGTTGCTTTCTTCTGGTTGTATGATTTGATTCTTTTTAGTATTTTTTTTTTTTTGACAGTACAAAACTAGCCACAACTCATTCCAAATGTGCCTTGGCCTGCCGACAAGGGGCCACTCTGGCCTAGTGTGCTGGCCGTAGCGTTACCGATGGTGTCCAGCACCAGGGTTAGTGTGAGGGTTAGTGTGCTGGCCGTAGCGTTACCGATGGTGTCCAGCACCAGGGTTAGGGTTAGGGTGAGGGTTAGTGTTAGGGTTAGTGTGCTGGCCGTAGCGTTACCGATGGTGTCCAGCACCAGGGTTAGTGTGAGGGTTAGTGTGCTGGCCGTAGCGTTACCGATGGTGTCCAGCACCAGGGTTAGTGTGAGGGTTAGTGTGCTGGCCGTAGCGTTACCGATGGTGTCCAGCACCAGGGTTAGTGTGAGGGTTAGTGTGAGGGTTAGTGTGAGGGTTAGTGTGCTGGCCGTAGCGTTACCGATGGTGTCCAGCACCAGGGTTATTGTGAGGGTTAGTGTTAGGGTTAGTGTGCTGGCCGTAGCGTTACCTATGGTGTCCAGCACCAGGGTTAGGGTTAGTGAGGGTTAGTGTTAGGGTTAGTGTGCCGGCCGTAGCGTTACCTATGGTGTCCAGCACCAGGGTTAGGGTGAGGGTTAGTGTTAGGGTTACATTCAGGGCATTTAGCAGACTTTTATCCAAAGCGACTTACAATAACTACATTTGTCAGAAGAAGGTGAAAAATTTCATTGCTGTTAATACAGTAAGAAAGTCACCAGAACACGTTTCAAGCGGTCCAATTGCTAGGTTAACCATTGCTAGTATACAAGTGGGGTTAGTGTGAGTGTTAGGGTGCTAGCCGTAGCGTTACCTAGGGTGTCCAGCACCAGGGTTAGGGTGAGGGTGAGTGTTAGTGTGAGTGTTAGGGTAACGTAGCGTTACCTATGGTGCTCAGGACCACAGCGTCGCTGGTGGAGGAGCAGGAGGCGTTCCCCGTGTGAGCTGTGACCACTATGTAGACGGGCCGGTTCTTGATCAGCAAGTCGTCATTCACCGTCATCCAGTTGTTCCTGAGGCCCGGCCACGTCTGCGCATTTTCAAAGGGGGGTGCCGTAGTGCTGCCCACAAACACAGCCCAGGTCATTTGAGCTGCACCAAATTTTAGTCCCTCTACGGGAACTCATGACGTGATGTCATGACTAAAACTATTGATGGGAAAGTATGAAGAATTCCCCCCCCCCCCTCGCTTGATGTATTTTTCTCCCACTCTCCCACTCACTCACTCACACACACACACACACACTTACTTCATCTGCAATCAAATTCGTAAGTATTCGTAATTCGTGAACTATACTTTTCTGTTTGTCCCATCTAGTCTTTAAAAAAAGCTTGTGTGTGGAGAGTGTTGCTTACTTGATTAACAGATCATATGTCCCATTCCTGGCAGAGGGGGACCTTCCCCATTCACATCTGTATTCATGTTCACCTGAATTATTCCTGAAACACTGTGGTCTTCCAGGGGCCTGACATGCTGAACATTCAGAAAGAAACCTCAAAAAACATTCACCTCTCCCACTTCACCACTGTTAGCTACCAATGCTAACATCACAATGCCAACAGCTTGTCATAATAATGGTGGGTTTGGGTTGATAAATCAACAATACATTTAATAGCTCTTCCTAGTCTCCTGATATTTAAACGTAGTGGTGACCAAACCACTGTCTGTAGTCTCTATTCAAAACAGCAGTGAGATCCTGGTGATAACCATGCAACATTTCCCTTGAGAGCCAGAGAAGATGTGAGTGTGTGATATCGTGCCATTACCTTTGCCGACGCCAGCAAACACCACCACCATGGCTAAGAAACATCCAGGAGACAGCATGTGGGCCGCCGGAGACTTCATCTAGAGCCAGCGTGTCTGTGAGCCATGTGTTTCACATTCTCTTTTGTATGAGACTATGGCTGCAAGGAAATGTCAAGCGACTGTGAAACTCAGCCATCGTTAACCACAAGTGATGACAACAGGAGTGCGTGTGTGTGGGCGTGCAGGTTAACCCCAAGAAGGAAAATGATAAACTTTTTTTGGGGGGGGGGGTCTTTTCAATCGTAATAGAGTTTAAAGAGAATCATGTGTTCAGGTCTCTCTGCGGGGCGGTGTGTGGATACCCTGCGATATCAAATCAAAATGACTATGAAAGAAAACAAAATGTTAGAAAAATGTGCATGCAAATTGTAAACGTTTTTGTTATATTCCATGTTTGTTTTGTGGTCTCGGTGTTCTTTTTGCTCCAAATTCCCAAAATTTCTATAAACTATGAACAAAACATTTTGTGACAGATCCGGTGGCACAACTGGAAACCTCCAGTGTCATTTGGGGAACATCAAACAGATGTAATTTATCCCGGCAGTAAATGGTACAGATGATACGACAGATGCGACCGACAAAGTGCAGTTGTTTTTACACAATGTGTGTGAAGACAAAGCCAAGGAGGCAATTTTGGGATTCAGTGAGGACAAACGGGTTGCAGCTTATGTGCGGCGTTGAAAAGAATGTATGATGGGGCCATCACGGGTACAGGCCAAGATAAAGGTTACCTAACCTTATTCACTGCAACACACAGAAGTTAAACGTGGTGCTTTCCCAGTCAGCGAAAACGTATTATCTGACTGCAATTTCCTTTTCAAAACAGCGGAGCGCTTGGCATTGTCTTTTAGCAAATCTACCAACCAACCCAGTTGCTGGATGAGCTGGTTAACTGATGTATGCCAGGGAGATGGTAACCTGGATAGCATAAGGTTGCATTGTAATAAGCAATAAGCAAATAATAATGTCAGGTAATGACATCACCCTGATTAAGATTAGGCTGTGTGAACAGAAACTGGGAACTGAGACGAGGAACAGAGCGATGGACCGTGGGGCTGCAGCAGTAATGTTAGCAGGAAGTGATGTGATCCAAAAAACAAGATGTGAAAGAGATCAGAAATGTGACCGTGGCAGGGCTCTTGTATTGTCTCTGGTATCCATCTGATGAGAATCGATGTACTTTGACTGACCTTGACTGACTGAATGTACAGTTGTACATCACGCAGGCTTGCAGCTCCTGTGGACCACCCAGAAACGGTGTGCCACCGCCACCCTGGAGTGGAAATGAATACAGTTCTATCTCCCCCTATCATCCTTCCTGAACTGTCTCAAGCATTACACCTAAATGGTTGTGTTGTCAATCACCCTAACCCTTTCAACCTTCCTGAACCGTCTCAAGCTCTACATCTAAATTGTTGTTTTGTCAATGACCCTCACCGGGCTGATAAAAGGATTTTTCGCCAAGGATTTTTTTTTTCAGGGGAAACAAAAGGCTTAATTATAGACCCCAGCATGATGGTGTTGTGTATTCATCTCACACCACCACTTTTCTCTTTATTATGCCTCGGAAGCAGGCAGGTAAAGGTGCGTGGCTCAAGGTCATGGGTTACACCCATCGCAATGGCATCTGGTCGGCATGAAACGCCGTTCAAAAATGTGAAGTTCGGGCAGCCACAGCAGTCTGTGCATCAGCACGTTATCAGAGGCCTCATGTTGGCTCTCATGCAACAATGGCTTCATAATACAGTTGAGTGAAATGCTGGCTGACTTTTTCTGACTACGCACTAGATGTAAAACAAAAGAACAAACATTTAAGACAAAGCATATAACATATACATTATACACATTGTCACGTCAACGAAAGCAAGAAGCAACGAACTGATCAGACAGTAAAATAAATGGGACTTGTTGAAATCAGCGACACAAGCTTGCTTACAGAGAAAAAAGGTGAAGTGTGCACAGGAAGTGGTCACAAAATGGTAGATGTAACCTAGATGCCGTAAGTCCTAACATAAGGTAACATAGTCAGAAGCAAACTGCTGATGTCATATAACAAATGTGCCTGCAAGTTTACAACTTGTATTTTGTCTCAGGTTTCATGTAGGTTGACTTGAATTGTGAAGAAATGAATTGGAGCAACCACCACAGCTGGCTCACAGTTCCAAGTGTGTGCAGACCAAACCTGATCAGATATGATCTGATGGGTGCTGTGTGTGGTCAGATTGAGGTAGATAGTGTGACAACAGACCATTGAACTTAGAGAGAATGTACTTCTGTTTAAAAAGAAAAACAAAGGCTTTGTCAGCCTTCTGGTCTTCATATTTTAGAACTTGTTGTGGGACTGTAGCCTACTTGGATATAAAAACACGCAAATACAATTAAGCTTCTTGAAATAAAACGATTTATGAGAAGTCAAAGGACAACTACATAGCTGAACAGTAACACTAAGGCACATCAGAGGTTCAAAATAACTAAGAACATTAATACAGTATAGGCAGATAAAGGTGGCTAACCATTTACATTTACATTTACATTTAGGGCATTTGGCAGACGCTTTTATCCAAAGCGACTTACAAAGAGTACATTTGTCAGAAGAAGGTACAACATTTCATTGCAGCTAATACATTGCACATTCATTGCAGCTAATACAACCATAAACTATAATAAATATTTATAGTTTTCTTTTATCACAGACACATATATATTGGTAGA
>OMKI01025108.1:4098-21241 GCA_900302315.1 Phycis blennoides
TTTAATTTATCTCTCCCCCCCCCCCCCCCCCCCCCCCCATTGATGTATTGTGTCCTCTACCACTAATATTTGACTCTAACTCCACAATCTGCTGTCCTCTGCTAAAGTATTTTTCCCTTGCCCATCCCTGCTGTCACACAAAGACACATTCAGGGCCGACACCCTAGCACTGCCCGGGGGGGCTCTCTGCCGTTTACTGGGACAACGTTGTTGTGTTGATCTCACAGACATGATGCCCCCCCCCGCATTTGTGTAATGACAAAGGCCATCCTGAGAGAAGTAATGTTATTTGTTGAGTCAACAAATAAGAGGGATGGGGGGGAAATAGGATAATGAAGTCATCTGTCCTGCAAGTACAACTTAAACTTAACGTAAAAGCCCCTGCTTGCTCGGCACTATCACACACACACATGCTACTTGGGGGGAGAGTCCTTACAGACACAACTGTTCAGTGATTGATGCACTTGGGGAGGGCAGAAATAGTTACTGTTTAATTAGCACGGACAAAGTAAATACAAAAGCCCATTATTATTATTAGTGTAATTATGTCTACACAAAATACGCAAAATGATCTTGGAAAGAAGTGTATATTTGGTGTTCATTTAGATGTTTACATCACCGCACGGTCAGCCAGCCCTCTGTGATTGCTTCTTCTTGTCAGTATGGCCGAGCTAACACGAACGGGAAGTATATGTTTCGTCGTTAACCTTTAATGGAATGTGTAGCCGTAGTTATTGTGTTAACACTTAGAAAGCAATAACCACCATTCTCTCTTATTTCCAGTTCTGGATTCCTGTTGAAAAGTGCACCCTCAACCCTGCTGTGAATGACTTGTCACCAAATCACCCCTGCAGGGCCTCCTATTCCCCCCTTTATTTCCATCTGTAAACCCTGACACAAACCAAGCCACTATCTCGATTGACATTTTATTACCCAAACATGCATCCTTTTCTGTCCGAGCATTAATGACGCTTCGCTGGTCATTACAATGGAACGGAAAGTGTAGTGTTTCTTGAGCTGACATTCATTCATTCATTCATTCATTCACCCTGTAGTCATCGGAGTAGTGTTATGGCTTGATGTCCACAGCTTTCTGTGGAATTGTCACTTGACTCAGTCAGTGGCAGTGTTGACCAAGGACCACAAACCAGGATGTTTGGAAAGAGAAGCTTGTTTCTCCAACTATAGATTTGTACACGTTTCAGTTTGCGAAAGGGTTAGACTGCATCTTTTGGACTGGAATTCACCTGGAAGCCTTATCTAAAATAAACCACTCCAATTTCTATTTTTTTTGTATCCATAATCATATCATGTATGGATTTACATAGTGATTTCATCATATTATAACAGGGTGGAATTATATTTCATTCTAGCCTCATGCATGAGCCAATACATACTCTTTTTTTTCCCTATACCTCATGGATCTTCAGGTTCATACGTTCATACCTGTGTATTTGCCTTCGCATTTGTGATGTATTTTTTTTACAAATGTGTTTTTTATGCCTTGTGTATTTCCTGTGCGAAGTAACTTCTTTTATTACCTTAAACGAAAGCACATTAAAATAGAACCATACAGCAAAATACAAAACATGTATCAGTGTTACACCAAAGGTATTTGATCAAAATTATTAATAAATGCCAACATTAACAAAATATGGAAATTGTGGCCACAATCATTTCACATTATGTATTGAGCACGACTTCTAATGTGACATTATTTTACACGTGGTTTTTTGTAACGTTATTTTTTTTTCAAAGAAGTACAGAACTCGTACAGTATTTCGTTCATTGGGGTCACAAATGTATTTGACTGAACGCCGTACAAATGGACATGGAAATGGAGTTCCTGCCTGACATCATCTATTTGAGCTTGCTATACTGTGCTCGACATAATAAGTGTGTGTGCTGATGTGTCTATATTCCACGTGCGTCCTTCCTCCAGATGATGTGTCGTCGTCCTTCTCAATTTGCGCCATCTCAATTTCCAAAGCGCTGGGGTCGCAGGGCACCTGAAGCTCATAGAATGAAAATGTACAATCAACGAGTGTTCACTATCTCGGTCCTAATCCTCCACTTAATAGTGTGTGTATTCACTTTCCTTTGCAGTAATCCGTGGCTCTGCACTGAGTAGGTCTTCAACCCCGAAGCATTGCTAAGGGACCAGGCTTTGTGGGTATTTAACACCCCAAGTTGTGACCAGAGGCTTTGCGGACTCCACCCTTCTGTGTTTCTTAATCGTGATCCTCCCTGTGTAGTATGTGTTAACAATTCATGATCTGTTTTCTATTCCAACTGCTTTTTGCGCTTCTCTAACCTCACTTCTGATCGCTTGCAGTGGAAACCTTTATATTTCCTCTACACGTGTATGCTTCGTTTCTATGCTTCACTTGTACTTTTTGGGCTGAGGTTGGTTTGACGGCAAACATTTTCTAATGATTGCCTAAAAAGGAAAAAGGAAAAAACACACCCGCTTGTGTCTTTCCCAGAAAACCTGGACAAACCGAGTGAAGTCAATGTTCACAGCAGGTATTGGACTGCCTGAAGCGGTCCATTACAGCACTGTATTCACTGCAACAAAAAAAGCATGATGAGGACCGACCTCTGATATGTCTAGAGATGGTGCAATCTAGAGATGAATCTGAATGATTTCATCCTCACTTTCGCTTGGCCATCGCCTCTAATCTGCCTCTCTCCCTCCCTCCCTCCCTCCCTCCCTCCCTCCCTCTCTCTGTCTCTCTAGCTTTTTTTAATCTTGGCCGTCAGAAGAGGGGATTGCAGCTTCAACAAGAACTAAAACACCCAATACCTCCTCTGTTCTTACTCCCTGCATCAACCTTTTTAATCTTGCATCTTTCTTCTAATTTGTTGAATAAGGCCTTATGTGGACTCGCATGGTATTTATAATGAGGAATAAAATAAAACTGAGCCAACTGGTGAAGCCACAGAATTGACACTGCTGTCTTAAAAAGATATGAGACTACTTGAGAAACAAACAGAAACTGAACAGTTTTTTTGTGGTTCCTTACGCTACTGTTTAGTCGGTCTCCATTTTAAATATCATTGCAATTATCTCATTCCTTTTTAATGGGAAAGCTGGTTTCTAATAGAAAAAGTGCACTCAACAACATACCTCTTAGGTCAAGTGTGTTATCAAGTATTGCTTATTAACAATAACAATTGTAAAATTAATAGTCAGGGTTTTTTGTTGGAAATAATGAGCTGTCACATGCTGAAGTCATTACAACTCCATTACACAACATTGGTATTAAATGCATTTACATCCAAAAATCCTGCGAAAACTGAATCCATCATTTTCTTAGGCACTTAGGCATCAAAAATCATTACTGACTGAATTTCATGCCTGAATACCATGGAGGTCACATTAAGTGCCCTCTTACACATAGTGCTTTAACAATCACCAACCTATTCTGTATTTTGCATGCATACCTTTGTTTCATTCCTGAAGTGATCACAACCTTTTCCCTTGTTGTTTTAACCCTGGTTAACTACATTTGCAGTCTATATTAAATATTGGTTTTTTTTGTATGATGCACATTATTAATGTATATTTGCTGTCTTATAATTTTAGAACCCATTTGCCAAATATTACTTTAAGGTAAAGTTGAATTGATCCCCAAATATAGAAATACTGAAGAATACCTGTGCATTTATATAATTTATAAGGATATATATTGTGTATTGAAGTGGAGACCTGTTTATTAAATATTACCTTTGGATGTGGCTTTCACTGTAAAGAAAAAATGGTGTCAGGAAATATACATTTTTAGCATCTGTCATCACTTCTTGTAGTCCAATACTTTTCCACAACGCATATTAGGCCTACTTAATTGTAGTTTGAATCTGTTGTACATTTTCAATAAAAACAATCCTATTCAAAATGCCAATGTGTATTGCCTGTAGAACATAATAAAAAACATTTATGGGTGTGCATGAAAATATAATACAGATGTATAATACAGGTCTAACTACCTAGAGTACTGTGGCTTTTTGAAGAACGAGCTCCCTGTATTCTAATAATTACATATTACACCATCCGTCCTCACTTCCAACTGCGGTGACTGTTTGGGATCGAGCAATGCATTGTGGGCCAGTGCAGTCAGTGACAGCCGCCATGATTTTTACAGTAGTCCGACAGAAAATGGACGCTTTAGTAGCGTTAACGTAATATTTGTTGGTTGTGGCGGGTTCGCGTACAGTTTATTCACTAGTATTCCAAACAATCTCTTTCATCGCTTTAATCGCTTTCGTTTTTATGCCGATAGTTACACTGAAAGGTTGTGTGGAGTTGATGCCACCAGGCTGCTGGTGTTAGCCGTGTGAGCTAGCCCGCTAAGCCAGCCAGTCTGCGTCCATATAACATTCACAGGTAGTCGGCTATTAACAGCTAGCTAGCTAGCTAGCTAATACATTTCGATTCCGTATAGTTGAATTCTGCACTAAACTACCGATGATGATTCGCTGGACCAGGGCTACGTCGTAAGGTAACACCGCATCCTCCCTCTTCATCGCGATACTATTGCAAATATTGATGGGTAGATTAGTAATTTAGTGGACCCGTTTCCGCTGAGATCTTGGTACAGCGTTTGGGCTTTTGGTTTACTGCGTCACTCTGGTACGTAGGCCTCGTGCTGTTGTTTACCACGAAAACAATGTCTCCATCGCGTCCATTTGTGCAGCAATGTACATATGAGTAGGTACTTAGGAAGGCCGTAGTTTGCGATTGGCGTGGGACGGTCGTCGTGAACAGGTAGTTGTTAGAAGCAGTGTTTGGATGGACGTTTTTATGAACTCATTTTCGCAAGTATTTATTTGTTCTACGTATTATATCGAAAGTTCAACCAAGGATCTCTGTTTAACTTCTTGTCACAGTAATACCTTTTACTTTCATTTCTAGGTATGGCCTGCCTCTGACTGTAAGGTGCTGGTAATGGCAGAAGGGCTTGGCATTGGCGAAATGCCCTCCTTTGACCTGAGTACAAATTCTGAAGCTAAAAAGAGACCCAATTCATCGGATGGCAGTAAGTATTTACATTGCATGTAGAGTAATACACACAATATGCTCACACTATTGAATTGACTGACGTGCATGGTGTACCATTTACCCATGATGCCAAATGACCATCAAGGCTTCTAAACATTGTCGTTATGCTGTTTGTAACAGGAGAAGAGCCTATAAGGAAAATGCCAATATCAAAGTTTGGTGCCAGACCACGGTTTGAGCCTGTACACTTTGTCAGTGGGGGGAGCAGTGGCGGCGCTGGCACTGATGAGAAGGAAAATGATAAAGAGCGCAAGCAGAGTGATTCTCATGGTGCAAGATCATGGGAGTCTGAGCAGCCCTCCTACGGCAGTGGAAGAGCCCAGGGATACTCTACCACCAGATCTGCCTTTGACAGAGTACCCTCATATGGTTCTGACTCCTGGAGCTCCCATAGGGATAGAGACAGGACCAGGGATAGAGATAGAGACATACCCTCAGGTAGCACTAGTGCTGGTCTAGGCTATGCAGCCCGCGGGGCTGCCTCCAACTATATGGCAAAGACGCAACAGGACTATGCCGCTAAATATGAATCCCATGGCTCCCGGAATTCAGATTCCTACACTCAGCCCAACAGGCATGATGGATACAGCGTAGGAAACAGATCAGGGGCGTGGGATGCAGGGCGGCAAGGATCGGGGTATAGCACCCAGGACCGTCCATCCTCCAGCAGGCCATTTAGCAGAGTTTACAACAGCCCAGGCAGGAGCAGCCCGAGCCTGGCACAGTCTGCGACGCTGCCACAACCTCGGCCCATATCGTCGGCGATCCTAGAGGAGAAACAGCGGTTGATCACCAACGTGGGGGCTGCATTAGCGGTCTCCTTTAGAGACCCCATGTACATGACCGGAACCGACTCACCCAATTACAATTTCATGTTGAGCCGCAGCATCCAGGCCTGCAAGACCAACCCTGAGTATATATACGTCAACCTGAAAGATATTCCTCAAGCCGATCTCCCGAAGAATAGGAAAGTACTAACGGAAGGTTATGCATGTGAGTTAAGGTGCCAGTGTGTATATCTTGCTACTGGATACTCGGGCAGTAAAAATGGAGCCAGGGACCGGGCCTCAGAGCAGGCTGTTAAACTCTTCCTAAAGCCAGCTGAAGTTCGTGTTGTGCAGCGCAAGTATAGACACTCTATTGTCACTGACATTGTGGTATGTCAGATGCACAGTCCTACCCCAGCCTTTTTGCCTGCACTCCGAAATCCAGAGGACAAGCCAACACCCAGCTCAAAGGGCCAGTATGAGCCTGACAAGCGTAAACACTGGACAGAATTTGTGGTCGTTGACAATGCTCATGATGCCATATGCATACTGAACAACTCTGCCGCCTTTAACCGCATGAAGATCGACTACAAGTTTGACTTGGTCCCAAACAGCAGTTATTGGCTCTGTAGTGTCTACCTGCAGGAAGAGCTGGTGGCCCAGTCTAGGGGCACAAAGAAGAGTTCAAAGCATGCAGCAGCAGAAGAGGCAGTGAGGAAACTTCGCATGAATCAGGCAGCACGACAACAAGAGCAGCAGCAGCAGCAACAGCAGCAACAGTCGCAGTATTCCAGAGGAAACCATCAGTCGGATCCCTCTAGTGGATGGTTTGGGCAACAGGTTGGCAGGAAAAAGCACCTGAGTGAGCTGGTTATTCTCGAAAACTCCGACAACGCCATCTGTATCATCAACGACACCGCTCAGTTCAATAAAGTATCGGCTGACTACAAGTTCACCGTGTTGCCCGACCATCGCTGGAGATGTGAGGTGTATCTGGAAGGACAGTACGTTGCAGCAGGTATCGGCCCAAAGAAAATAGTGAAACACATCGCGGCAGAGGAGGCCCTGGCCACTTTGAGACAGACGCAGGCCGTGGTTAAATCAAACCTCAGGAAGGAGGGCCATTGCGATGCCATATCCCGTCACCAGATCTTGGCACGCTCCACTGAAGAGAGCATAAAGCAGGAGATCAAAGAGGACAACATTGGAAACCAGCTCCTCCGCAAGATGGGATGGAAGGGCGGCGGACTGGGCCGAGACGGGGAGGGGATCGCAGAGCCGATCAAGGTCAAGGAGCAGTTCTCCAGGGAAGGCCTGGGCATGGACATGGACAAGCCCGGGAATCAGCTCAGCAAGCGGGATATTGAAGACATCATCCGAAACTATGCCACCTCTGACCGCCAAGATGACCTGCGCTTCTCCACCGACCTCAACAACGACGAACGTAAGCAGATCCACCACATATCTCAGAAGTATGGCTTACGCAGCAAGTCGTACGGACAGGGCCGGCAACGCTTTCTCGTTGTCAGCCGCAAGGTACATAAAGACCAGCTCATCGGCCAGCTGCTACAGGAGGGACAGGTGGGGCGCTATGAGTTGGTGAAACCTCAGGCTTCTCACTGATTTGCATGAACACTTGGTCGTCGGCATGGACCTCTGGACAAAAGTATGACCGTAATATTCATACTGAAGACTCATACAACAATACAGTACAATACAGACTAATAATAGGGTATCTTTTAGAAACAACATGGCTGTTTCTACATTCCTCTGCCGTTATTGTTTAAGCCTGAATAAGGTCTTTTAGATAATGTTTTTTGCTCTTCGTTTTTTTTTTCTTCTTTTTTTTTTGCCATTCCACAAGTCTATTGTTTGGGTCTGCACTACATGCTTGTTTTGAGTGCTTTCATGTCCGAATGCCTTGGTTATTTGTTGATTAAACATCACTGAAATTTGGCCAGAAACCCTTCCTTTTTGTCCCTCAACAATTTTCACTGTAGCAAAATATGCACCTCTACATGTTAAGTACCATGACAGCGAAAACTATTCGCCCCAATCTAACCGTTGATAGAAGTCCATTCCAGAACAGGACTTGTAATGTGTGTTGACTTTCAAATGAAAGCTACCATGTGTTAAACTATCTTCACATGGAATTGTGAAAGCTGTGATCTTGTTAACTGTCTGGTGTTTAATTTGTGTGAATGTCTGCTTGTTTTACAGCTGTAATTGAATAAATTAAACCGGAAACAAACTAAACTTTATTGAGATGTAGATTTTCTCAAGAGGTCGAAAAAGCAAGGGCCACAACAAACTGGCTTATGTTAATTTTATTTACAAGAAGAAATGTACATTTTGTTACATGGGTTACCGGTGAAAAGTTAAACTGAAGACCTAGAAAATGAGACACCAGTGTTCAGGCAGTTGAGTCAGCATGAGTTTATTTTTGTGGTGAAGAGGGAGGACAACAATACTCAACCCATAAGTGCCAGGAAAGGGCACAGAATGCAATCCTTATTGTCTGGATAGTCAAGTAAAAAAAAGGTATATAGTAAAAGGCATGGCTTGAACATGTAGTCGAGAGCCGGTCACTAGAAATCCAGTCTGCATATCTCAAAGGCATTGATTATAAGAGATGGATGTCAGCACCAGCATTCCTTCGGCCTCACTGTAGCGCATTTACTTGTTACCATCATACATTTCCCTCAAAAGGCATTCAAAAACACGCAGATAACATTGAACACATGGTAACTTTAGCACATCCTCCAAAAATAGAAATAAAAATGTGACACTGCAAACCACACTTAGCTAAAGTACATGTGTCTATCATTGCCCAACCTGGGTGGATGACAGAGAAATTAAGGGAAGATTTCGTGCATCTAAGAAGTAGCCCAGATATAACAAGGTACATTTACTTTTTAACAGGCCACTGCCCAACAATAGCACTCTGTAGAAGGCAATGCACAACACAACATCATACAACTGTATAGCAACAGCTATGGGACAAACACATTAGAAAAGTATGTCATTGTAGAGTGTGTATGATGGTTTCTCCTCACATGATCTGTGTAGTCTCTACCGGTGCGGTTGACATTGTTCATTGCAAACAAACACACGTGTCAACAATCACGCCAACTCTGTTCGACAATAGCGGAAACCCTTTTCTCGTACTCGCGCTTGTTCTCCTGGTACAGCTGGGCCGCTTGGCTGTTGGCTGGGCTGTTTGGATTGGGCTCATCCAGTAAAGACTTTGAATAAATAGAGGCACAAAAACCATTAGAATATTTTCCACAGCCATGCATTTCAGAATGCATGTAATGTATTCACCTCCTGGTTAACCCTGTGCATACCAGTAAGGACCGGTTCAACTCCCGTTTGTGTAGCAATGAGCAACTTGTGAAGGAAATGTGCAGCTGCAAATATTACAACCCTGTGTGAAAACAAGTGTGCCGTTGATGTGCATGAATAGATAAAAACACCTGTATTGACGTTAATATTGAAGAAACATCATAAGTTGGACTCCAACGATTCTGAAGAATGTCTAAACATATGCTGCCATCAGCATAAACTGCAAAAAAAACAAAACATTATGGAACAACATTACTACTTTCATATAATATATAAATACTTGTATAATTTGATTTAATTTAGGATGCCAACATTGCTTACCATTTGGATGAAACATTTTGGAGACAAAACGCACTGTTGGGGGTTTATTTGGATACTCTTCTGTGAACTCAATAGTGAGTTTAAAGGTTCCTAGGATTAATAAAAGCAAAGCTTAATCCAAAATGCATGGCTTTAAAACATCCCAGCTCTAGTAGGCTTCTACATGTCCCGCAACACAGCTTGAATTGCCCATCAGAAAGAAATTGCATGTTGGAACAAGAGTGCCTTGTAAATGTGGTTACAAGCCAAAGTATCTGCATCTAAACAATACCGTGTGCTTAAATGACATATCCTGGAAAGGGTTGTTTGGTTGGTTGGTTAAATTGCATTAAAAGGAATTGGGACAGAAACATCATTCCATGTGCCAGAATGTAATTGAGCTGCCATGGTAATGTGCCAGGTATATTGCAACAACTGTACTTGATGGACTAAGGTGGATTAGCTACTGAAGACATTGAGACAACCTACCATCTTCAAAGGGTGTTCCCTCTGGTCTAAAAGAGAAGAGAAAAAATACTTTAGACACAACATAAGATTAATTTTCAGACAATGGATTTCATTACAATAAATGATTGAAATCTAGGACTCCTTAATGCCACCAGCCACCATAACAAAGTTAGACACTCACCCAAATATGACAGCATTCCAGACCATAATATTATTTTCGGACGGGGCGCCACTAACCCCTGCAGGGGGATCTTCTTGCAGCCTACCAACACAATTAATAACTTATGATTCAAATATGGCCAATGCTAACGGCTAGATCTTAAGATATATATAAGGCACAATTGGGAAACCAACCTAAATAACAATAACAAACTAATAGAGCAACACATTTTGAAAACATCTATACATTTTCTGGGTTGCCATTGGCATCGAGCTGTGTTCACTAGTAAATAGGTTGGATTCATCATCTCATGTTAAATCACACTGTTACTCAACAGGTCAGAGGTCAATAGACTCCTGGGATTACTCAACCCTAGGATCACTTGTTGAATGCAGCTTTTACTTGCCGTATCACAAAATGTTTGTTGTAAAATGTATATTTTGAACACAATCAGAACATCACTCAATGCTGCCAATGTATAAGTGCATACAATCTTCCTACTGTCCACAGGGAGCTATAACGGGCTAAATAAAATTAATATTTGATACAACGTATGCTATAGCCCCATGCTACACATTTACATAACAGCAGTATCCCCATCGAGATCAATCCAAATTAGACCGATTCAGATCGACTATGAGACGCTGCACCTAAAAATCAGCAATCGTACTGAAATATTGTTTTACAAAGCCATTTCAACCAACAGTTTTACACATCTAAGATGACCACATCCCAGCGACCTGCGACCAGTCGTCAGCAGGGAAGCTAGCCACTGCACCTCAGCGCTCATTGTCTTCAACACGTTTAACAGGTGGCATGTTCCCAAGCTAAACATAGATCACGATCGAATGACAACCAGTTATTATTTCATCAACATACACCGGCTTCCAGTCAGCGTATTTGGCCATGTACACCAATATCAGCGACAGCTAGCGAAGCTAACCATAGGTCGCTAATGTTAGCCATACCATTTTCTTATGTTTTATATTTCCTTACCGTTTAAAATCTCTCATTAGTCGTCGTCTAGCTGGAGTTGACATTGTGGTCACACAGTAACCTTAATTGTAAGCATACACGTTGGCGTTAAAATGTAAACAGGGCTAGGTTTCTAACACTTTATGTTAGCTGGTGAAATGTCTGCTGCCGTCTACAGTGGTCGGACGCTACCACTCTGTGTCGAGGGGGGAGTTTGCACAAAATCTGCCCCAACATTCTGGTGAAATAGGCAAAGATATCAGCACAATGCAATGTAATTTACAGGATAAATGAGGATACATAGAACGCGATGTATAAACAATAGTTAATGTTCGTTTATTTGTGCAACTACTCCACGTCAGGTAATACGTGACACCTTGCACCTGACTTGTGTCTTCCCAGTAAAGATTACGTCATTTGTTTAGCAACAGTGTTTTGGATGGCGCATAAATAACAACTTGTTAATACGATTCTAAGGTATTAAACACATACATATAATAAAGCAATACGCCATATCTTACTTTTCTCTCGTTGATAACAGGAAAAGTGTCATAAATCATGAAGTAAAAAGTCTCCGTGTATCTCGATGGACGTATTCAATAGGTTATCAGTGAGTTGATTACTTCTTTTTCACTTTGACTTATTGAATTAGAGTACTGCTAGAGCTGACATTCTCATAAAAGGCCCCATTTTAAATAGTAAATGGCAATAAAGTAGATGGCTTTAAAATCCCTAGAGGCTCTCAAACAAGTCGGCTAAACTTTAATCCCAAGAGACTGACCAGAAGGTGGGGTTATTGTATAATGTAAAATAACAACCATGGAAAACCATTTCGCTTTGCTGAAGAAGGAAATGCCCTTAATCAAAAAACGTTGTATGTCCAATTAACAACTTAATATAATACATTTAAACTAAATTTAAATTAAATTACAATAAATTAAATACAATATTCTGTCAATCTTTATCAATCGCTAGATATTAAAATCTATTCTTGTCTACGGCCACACAATCTTCCTCTAAATTGCGATAAACCCATTGCCATTAAGCATACACAGCACTATGTTTTAATGTAACTGTCGACACGGAGAATGTCTAATTTCTGCATATTGCCCATTTCCCCCCCAAAAAATCACTCGCCAAACCGTTTGCCTACATATATCCTGAAAAGGTTGCCTTCTCTTGTCTCCCATATGGTCTAGCGGTTAGGATTCCTGGTTTTCACCCAGGCGGCCCGGGTTCGACTCCCGGTATGGGAACTACCCTTTTATGGGGTATGGTGCCAATAACATTTATATTAAGGCGTAGTAGATGCATATGCTAAAAGCAGTCCGGATTATTCTCTGTGCAAACATTTAGTTTAAGTGTAGTCATTTAGCTCCCACAAGTCCGTTGACTGCTGCAAAGCTGTCAAGTCCCATTCTCGATAATGAAGAAAATACAAACCCCGCCCAATGGAAAAAAAAAAAGTTAACGTCTTCACCCAAAGTCGCAAATGTACTAGAAGCGAACTTCTTCCGCGGGAAACGTGGACACAGTTTCATTCACCCTCGTTATCATTATCAGGTGATGGCAAGCTGTTTAACGACGGTAGACTACAGCGTCGAGAATATATTTAAAAAATATCAAGAGCTTTACACACCGAGCAAATACGCTCTCCCCATGGCTCTGGTCTCGCCTACCAGAGACATGAGTGGAGCTGTGGATGCCAGCCAATCATTTCCCAGGAAAATGTGACTGCTAGGAATTCCCCACGCATCAGCTCTATTGCTGTCGGGGAAAAGTACGACCTTCTGCCAGGCTCCTAGTGGCTCCTCCGTGCTAGTTGACCAGGGATTTCGCGAGGATGTAAACCTTTATTACTGAGTGCAAAGAAGTACCAAGGAATATAATCTGACACGTTCACAGCATCGGAGGGGGGAGCTAATCGTCAATATAAAGTAAATGAATACGACGCGGATTTTTACGAGGGTAAGTCTATGGTTTTATATGAATTTACTTCCTCGATGGCTACGAAATGTGTGAATCTTATGTATAAAGTTATTTATTTCATTACACTGTTTATTTCAGAGTGGGGTACTGTGACACACGGGTTACATATTGGTTTATTTCTTAAGATCTTGGTAATGTGTTATTGTAAATCTTCAATGTACTCCAACCGGTCCGTGAATAAGACAAGATCGTGGTAGTGTCACCACGGCAATGACCCATAGCGTGATTGCTTTCATATGATGTTGAACAGCCCGGGGATAACTGACCCTGATTGGCTTTGCTGTCTGTAGTTTCGCCTCCACCACGACTTGCATGTGACATAGCTGCCGTGGACGCAACGTTGTGTGTGTGTGTGTGTGTGTGTGTGTGTGTGTGTGTGTGTGTGTGTGTGTGTGTGTGTGTGTGTGTGTGTGTGCGTGTGTGCTTGATGTCATGTCAGTTTTTTAATTTCTTTGTTCTTAAAAAATATAATAATAATAATAACAACAATAATAATAATAATAGTAATAATAAATGTTGGGAGCGTGGTGTAAAACTAAAGCAAAGTTGTTTTTTTGGCTCACAGAAGCTGTTTGTACGTCATACATTTGTGTAAACGCCAGACTACTGCTGGATGAAAGGCACACACAGGAAAACCACCCAAGGTATAAGTCAATTATCAGTCGGTGAGCATTAACTTTATTTGATCAAGCTGAAAACAGACAACAAAGTTATTCAGAACCGGATAAAGTAGTGTTTCTTTTGGATGAACATTAAGCGACTACATATAACAGATTTAAGATATTCTTTGGAATTATTTGTATTTCTATAGTATAGGAAAGTCAATAGAATCGTAAAAAACATGTGTCATCGCACCGTAATCTGAAAATCCTCTGTATCCAGCTCCAACTTGAACTGCACGCAAGAGGCCTGCATGTCTGCTGTGTTTAGCAAAATGTTGTTCTCACAAATTGTTGATCACCCCTCTTCAGGGGAGTCCAAATGTTTACCAGATGTTTACATTTTTCGGTTAAGATGCTTGTATCATGGGACGTGCCGACTGAATCTCACTGGTGGACTTTGGTCCTCTTTCCCCGGCCCAGAGGCAGTCCTGACGTAGCGTTGTGAGGGGAGAGCCAGGGGACTTTTGGCTGCCTTGCCCAAATCAGACAAGACCAGCTGGAAAGCCTAATTTCTCTCCCTTCCCAGAAAGTCTTCCCTTCTTGGCATATACATGGAAACTGTTCTCTTCACTCCAGTGGCTGATCCGCTATAAGTGCCTATTTTTAGTGCAGTGGTGTTATGTGGCTGTTGGCTTGAATAAACCTGACATATACGTATATGGTTGTTGTGCCGTTCTGCCCCAAACATCCAACTGTGTTGTCTTCCCTTTGTCTGTGTCTCATGGTCAAAGTCCCCGTCATGCATAATTCACTTGCGCTGACTTCCAAACGGGGAGACGAATTGACAGGCCACACATGAACCCTGTATGACCCGTCTGGCGACCCTACCGCCCTGTACTTTAAACAACAAAATACAAGGCTACAGCTACGGTTGCATTTGAATGGTGAGGGTTTTTTTTTTTTGCCTACTGGGAACAGAATACTTTGGGTAGAGGCTAATGAAATTCCTGGCACTCATCATGTGACGGTGATGTCACCCTCCGCAGACCGAGCAGCTGAGGAGTGTGTCAGTGGCCAACAGACAATGGGGAGCTGTGCTGTGTGTTATTGTTCAGGGCTCATATTAATGTTGAGACAGTGCAAGGGAGCAGCAGATCTCCTTACGCTTCTTACTCTGTCTGGGCTCCGCTGGCCCCGTCCTAATGGGATTCTGGATATTGATTTAGCTGCCCCACAAGAAAGGGCTGAGCTCTTCTGCTGTTCAGAATGAGCCATTAGTGCTTTGCCATGCGCACCAGTGGTCCTGGCAGGAGAAAGAGCAGCGAAGGAATATTAATAATACTACTACTAAAAATAGTGCCGCACAGTCGCTTTTATATGGCTGTAGGTTGAAAGGAAGACGATGATGGGCGAAAAACTCTATCTGAAGTGGAGTTTTTATGTTGAGATTGTTCAGTAGAGAATGTGAATTGGGCCGACAAACCAGGATGGCTCTTCCGTTGATGTTCAACCATGGACAAACATGGGACCTTTTGTGTGAGCGTATAGGATCTAGATAGGGTTATTTCTTTGCAATGTTACATAGCTGAGACAATGATAGCTCATAGGTACCTTAATGACCTCAACGTTACCGTTGATCATCCCATCATATGTTGTGTTTCAAGTTGGCAAGTCAATGTTTGGAATGAAAGTGATTTCTAAGACAGACTAGAGACTATACCTCCTCATCAGTTACTATCAAATGTTATGCTTATATACACTGCACTTAAACATAGGCCAACCATATGGAGCATGGACATGCTGTAGAACAAAGGTCTTTCGTGGCTCGGCTATAGGACTGTTCACAGCTGGTGTTTGTGGCAGACCGCAAGGCTTCAGGACCTGGACGTCTCCACCATTGATGTTAGCAGGACTGCATTGAGTATGAAGGGTCACACGGATATCCCGTTTTGAATTTGAAGAGCGTGTTGAGACCTGTGAGAGCCAAATGGATCAAATGGCCGCTATGTGAACGTCAATTCATTTTAGATTTCAATATACTATGAATAACCACAAGATGGCAACATACATGTGCCACGGCCATTGCAGCATTGTGTTGTGACTGAAAGGCACACGTGAAGAAATCAAATTGTGAAAGACAAAACTGTACTTCTCGTTTTTTTCTAGAAACCCAGGATTTGTACAGTTTCTTTTGACAGCCGATAGAGGAACCATCGATGGCAAAGTTCCTGAATTTTAGGTTTCTGTTTTAACACAGCACCGACTGTCACCTGAGTTTCAGGTCCTCAGGTGTCCCTGATTGCTAGGCAGCAGTAGTAAAGCTTTGTCATTGGCTGTGATGTCACCGGGTAAAGAGAACAGGGAAATTCCACCTGTAACCTCATTCCATCCCCTGGCTCGCTCAGTGGGCCATGTGACTTGCATAGGTCATAGCTCACCACGCGTCTGCCATTCAGTGGCATGTTTTACTTTATAGGTGCAATCAGGATGGCGAAATACTTAATGCAAACCTAGTGCTTGCTCGTTCTCAAAAAGGTAAAGCAGTTATGTAATTACTGCAGTCATTTGTATTGAATTAGGGTGAATAAGAAAAATATAGTTAGCTTAATGGTAAGAGCACTAAGCTATCTTGTTTGAGGGTTATTGCATCGTTTGCTGTTATTGTACACTTAATTGTGGTAAAAGTACATGTCATTTGGCCTTTAAAGAGTTGTTCGCTCACATAGTAACAGATTAAATACACGGTAACCGAATAGTCTGTATGCATGCCAATGTGAAACGCTATTCCGACATGGTAAATTTGACATCTAGACCTAAAGAGGTTCTAAATGTTTTATTGGTTCTTCTATAGGCGTGTCAGAACATCCGGTGAAAATTCCCTATTTTAAAGTAGACCCAGCCTCTCACCTATGGTTACTGGTCCTTGTTGCACTCAATCCTCTGTTCCACCAAGCCATGCCATGCTAGCATCCATTAAAGACACATAACAGATGCAGAGGAGATTTATTAAGAACTAATTCATTCATTAAGATCAGTACACAGTACACAAGGTCTGCACTTTGTAAGCTCTTGAGCTTGGCCACTTTATGTCTGTTTGTGTGGGACCGAGACAGAAGAATGTAAACAGAAGTCTTGTTCACTGCATAGTAGGCCACTTTACTAGGGCATCAGGGTGTTGTACTTGATCTTTTATATAGTATTGTTGGTGTACTACAGGGTCAGTCTGATTGAAAGTCTGATTGAGTGTGATGCTCTACCTTATGAGTGTGTGTGTGTGTGTGCGCGTGTGTGTGTGCGTGTGTGTGTGTGTGTGTGTGTGTGTGTGTGTGTGTGTGTGTGTGTGTGTGTGTGTGTGCGCGCGCGCGCACCATTCCTGTTTTAGATCTGAACTGCGGTTATCGAGTGCGATTACTATCCACCGATAAGTTTTTGATAAGGGTTGAGAGAGATGAGGGTTGCTGGATACTATTTAGTG
>OMKI01025114.1:2711-13014 GCA_900302315.1 Phycis blennoides
GGGGGGGGGGGGGGGGGGGGGGGGGGGGGGGGGGTGATATCGAGGCAAAAGTAAACTTTGGGAGAGAAGTCAATACGATTTGGCTGCCATGTGTTTCTCTGGGCTAACAGAAATAAAAACATGAATAAAAGTATAGCTGCAGCCGTAAAAAAGAAAAGAAAAGAAAACCCATTTTAACAACCTCTCATTTAGTGTTGTGTGTTTCGGTGTTGTCCTAGCCACGCAGCTCATTAAAAATAATGATCGGCACCATTCACTTATACCAAACGCCGTCTTGTATAGCATAACATGCAACGTGCAGGTGAACTGTGCTGATCCTTCGCTATATATCTTTAAGTACTGCAATGCAGATACATGTTTGTTATTTTAATACACATCGGGCCAGTGTTGATGTCATTTCTCTCATGTTCCTAGACGGAATGTTTCATGTCACCACTGAGGAAACAGGTTTGTTGTTCACGGCGCAGCTCCTCTTAGCACCGTCACGCTAGCACGCTAGCAGCTCATAGCGGCAGCCGCCTACAGTGCCACCCTTACAGCACCACCCAAACCCCATGGGAAGCCATGACCCCACCCCGCTAACCCCGTTCCAGACGCCGATATTAAAATATGTTCCGTTGGCGTTTTATTGCGCTCAAATATCTTGGCGGGCAGACGGCGGCGGAGTGATTAAAGACATAACTTCTACTATGATTTGATTTGAAAACGGCCAAGTCCTGTAGAATTACTCTCCGCCTCTGAAACAGTGGAAATGAAGCCCCCCCCCCCCCTCCTGTTTCAGCTGTGTTTAATATCACTCTGGAGGAGGGAGGCCTGACGTGGCCTCGGGGGAGGCGGGTTATAAGTAATAAATCTACTCCTCCGGTTAAAAACAGCGGAGGGCCTGAAGCTATGGTCCACTGTATGCCGCCGTCCAGCCCGTTCAGGGTCCACGCTCCCTCCATTTCATGTATCTGCTCCTTTTTGTCTTTTTGGGGTTTTTGTTTTTCAGTTTCTCGTTGGGTCGTTTTCCTGTTTAAACTGTTCTGCATGTCTTTTTGTCCGTCCGTCTCCTCCTCTTTCACCTCCGACCTCTTTCTGTCCCGCCCATCACATCCCACGCCCTCCGCCGCTGCTCAGAAGGTAACGTCCCCCGTCGAGTCCTAACCCTTCACCCTGCGAGAGTCCTAACGCCGCCGCAACCACTAAGTTCCCTTCCCGCGCGGCACTCGAGTCCTCGCTGTTAACCAGGCGGACCGCACGCAGCCGGCGTCCGGGCCCGAGTGTGCGGGGGCCACTGTGGAGATTAAAGAGGAGCGCATTACCTGAATTGTAAACCGCCGTCTTTGCTCCTCCAGTCACAATGACTAAGCTGTTGTTATTCATTCAACGGGTTATTATTGCCCGTACAATAACCGCAGTCATTCGCGCCGCCCCCCCCCCCCCCCCCCCCCCCCCCCCCCCCCCCCCCCCCCCCCCCCCCCCCCCCCGCCTGACGCAATACCTTTTCCATCGCTCGTGTGTGTGCGTGTGCGGGAGGGAAAACCGGGCCGCTGAACCGCGTCGGGTTCCCCCGTCGCGTCCGCGTCCATGCGTGACGCTGCTACGTAACGAGCTCTTTGTGTGCCGATGATCTGCTTCACCGGCTAAAGCGGCTAACCTTGACTTGTACGCTAATTGAAGAGTAAGTTAAGCCCCCCAAATGCCTTTTTTTATTTTTTTCTTTCCCCGGTTGAAAAAACGGTTCCACGTCAGCCTCACAAACTGGTGAACATCGCCTCGTTATTTACGACTAAAATGTATAAAGTTGTTAAACGTGTGGGGGGCGGGGAATCTGTAAAATACCAGCAGTCTGCCCACGCCCAGCTAAAAAAAAACACCTTTCCAGAGTGCTAGCTTCCTGCTGGCGGTACAGCCTGGCCTGAGCGCGTGTGACGTGGGCTTTGACAGCAGCCCTCACACCTGCTCCTGTGAAACTGGTCGGTTTCTCCCAAAACTCCCTCAGACCGTCACGACGGCTCGGAGCGCGTAGGCCGGAAGTTCCCCCCGCCGAATCGAGGGGGGCTTCGTGCCGGGTTTTTAAAACGCGTTTCTCTCCGGTGCGGTCTGTGTTTTCTGGAGCTGGCGTCACACGGACGTGCGGCTGCGCATTTGTTCCCGTCAAACTAAATGTCCTCAAAGTCGGAACAACAACAACAGCGATGAGTCAATGTTGTGAGTCACTGTCGACAACTCATCTGTTTGGATCTGCAATTCATTGGATCAGATCCGCGTTTAAATATCACAGAGAATGTAATGGGAAACGACAGCTTTTAATTTGGAAAATGGAAGAAAAAAAAAAACGGTCCTATTTTATGTGCTGTGTCTTGTGCAGACTTCACGGTGCTCAGCACCGCTAATATTTCTCAGCTTGCCGAGAGTTTCACTTAATGAGCCGTGTAACCCCTGGCCCAGGCTCCTGATTGTCAGTTGGCAGCTTTATGCCAGAGGAATGCTAAGAGGGATGCGGAGGCAGACTCACGTGAAGACACACACACTCCTGAGTAGACTCTGCTAATTAGTACTACGTGAGACCTGCTATCTGAGGGAAGATGAAACACAGCTTGCTATTCTTAAAGGATTCTCTTTAAGAAAAAAAAAAATGAGTCAGAGAGAGAGAGAGAGAGAGAGAGAGAGAGAGAGAGCACACCCCCGTCCTCACCAAATGGGAAACTTTCCCTTTCAACCAACTCTTTTCAAGTTTTTTTTTATATTTGATTTATTTTTTTCAATTTTAAATGTACAGGTCGATCCATCAAAAACCCCCATCAAAGACTAACCTGCCTCCGGGCACTTAACTCTTTACTTGTGTATAGTTATTTATTTCAAATAAATAAAAAATAAATAAAAAACCCTTCCTCAGCCTCTCCCCCCTCCTTTGTCTTCGTCCTCTGTTCTTGCAGGGAAGCCCAACCCTCCTAAGCTGGAAGGCTCTGCCCGGGCCCAAGGCAACTCGTTCAGAGTCACCTGGATCAAACAGGACGACGGGGGCTCCCCCATCCTGCACTACCTGGTCCGCTACAGGCCGGTGGGTACCCCCGAAAACACACACGCCGCGCTTTGATGGGCAGCGCGTGTGTGTATGCCGTTATCATTATGATTATATACTGTTGTGATTACAGATACTCCTCGTTTCATTCACTTGAGTTTTTATTCGCCGGTGATCGTAGTTTTTTTTTATAATCCTGTCGTTTTATTCACATTCTTTTTTTTTGTGTTTTTTATTTTGTTATAATACTGTCCATTTTATTCCCTTTGGTTTTTTTTATTTTGATATTTTACGTTATGTGTGCTGCTGCTGCGGCGGCTGCTGTTACGACCACATTCCCCCCCCCCTCGGGGTGGGTAAAAACACCCATCAAATGGAATCTAATCCCGACCGGACCCTGGAGCCGAGCGTCGCGGTTCCGCCTGACTACGCCGAACAGAAGCCCCTCGCGTTCAGCCCGCCTGTGATTGGTCCGTTCTGGTCATGTGCCCCGCAGAAGCACACGTCGGACTGGAACCCCGAGGTGAGCCTGCCCAGCGGCAGCGAGTACGCGTTGCTGGCGGACCTGCGCTGGGACACGGAGTACGAGGTGCTGGTGGTGGCCGTGAACCACAAGGGGAAGTCCCAGCCCGGCGCCTTCTTCTTCAGGACCGCGGCGGAGCCCTCTGCCGTTCCAGGTTTCCTCAGTTTACATCTTAATCTTACCCTTCGCGATGCCGACGCCACTAAACACGCCCCAGTAACCAAAGTGCCCACTCACACACCCCGACTAAACACGTGGAGTAGTCTCAAAGCTCACACCCTACTTAACCCACGTTCAGTGTCTCAAAGCTCAACCCGGCACTAAACCCATGTTTAGTGTCTCAAAGCTCAACCCGGCACTAAACCCACGTTCAGTGTCTCAAAGCTCAACCCGGCACTAAACCCATGTTCAGTGTCTCAAAGCTCAACCCGGCACTAAACCCATGTTCAGTGTCTCAAAGCTCAACCCGGCACTAAACCCATGTTCAGTGTCTCAAAGCTCAACCCGGCACTAAACCCACGTTTAGTGTCTCAAAGCTCAACCCGGCACTAAACACAGATTCCAGCAAACTCAAAAGGTTGCCCTGAGCAGGAAGCCTCCATTTTAGCAACAGGCAAATTACTGACATGCCAAATAAATCCACAAAGAAAATAGTCACGTTCTTGACAGCGGTTTGTCAGAAATGATTCTTGGGGCTAAAATTGCTCTCTTCAGAAGTTCTCTACTCTACTACAGCCTTTGCTCGGCGAGTTTTGAGTTTGCTCTCTCTAGGCCAGGACAGGCTACCTCCAAAAAAAGATATATTAAAGTAAAAGAATTTTTTAAATTGGACCGCTGCTTTCATGTTATTCTATATTTTTATTTACCGTTTTAATAACCGCAAAACAACAGGGTGCTGCATCCCCTTGCTTGCAAACAGCCTGTTGGTGCTTACAGTACACTGGCCCGGAATAACAGCTAATTAACTCGTAGCTGCGGGTCCTAGCCTTTATTTATTAAAACTGACCCGCGGTAGCTGCAGCTCACAGCCCTGTTACAAACCCATTAATATGAAGACTCTTGAGAGCGCTTGGCTGTAACATGACAGCACCACCCTATCTTCTGTTTTCCCCTCGCTCGCTCACGCTCTCTCTCTCTCTCTCTTTTCTCCCTCATTTCTCACCGTCTAATTCCGCTTTCCAGCGCCGTCCTCCGGAGTCAATGTCTGGTCACGTAGTGAAGCTCTGAATCCCTGTGCTTGTGCTGCCGCTCCCCTTTGATGTGCGCTCGTGTGTTTTCTCTCTCCACCTGCTTTTTTTTTTAGTTCATTTCGTCTCATCTCCTGCTCTTAATTTTCTCTAATGTTTGAAGAGAGAAAGAAAGTCTGGAAAAAAAAACCAACAACCTTGATTTCACTTTTCGTGTTTTATTTCCCAAACATATTTTCACGTGTCTCTTTTTCCTTTGCTTCCCCCCTTTTGTCTTTCTCCTGTCATTTCTCTCTCTGTCTCTCTCTTGTCCCTCCCCTCCCCCCCCCCCCCCCCTCTCTCTCTCTCTCTCTCTCTCTCTCTCTCTCTCTCTATTTCCGTTCTCTCAATCTTCCCGTGCGGTGTGTTCCGGCTTTCCCGGCACGGTCCTGGACACTTCCCCCCCCCACACACACACACACACCTACACCCCCACCACCGCCACCACCACCACCACCACCACCACCACCTCGACCCATCAACTCGTATGCGTTTGTGTTTGGGGGGCGTGGTTTCTCCCCCCGTGGCTGTGCTGCGTCCAGCCACTCAGGGCTGCTCCTCTGTGACGTACACCCTGGCCTCCCTCCTCCTGTCCCTCTCCGCGGGGCTCCTGCTGTCCTAATGCACTGGAACTTCTGGGTTCATGTCTTGGGGTTGACAGTATATATATAGAGAGAGGAGGAGGAGGAGGAGAAGGAGGAGAAGGAGGAGGAGGAGGCACTGCTGCCTTGTCTCAGGCCCAACTGTCTTTTCTGGAGGCTGTTACTGCTGCTCAGGCAGACTCTGTTCTAATAGATGTGCACACACACCCCACACACACACACACACACACACACACACTGTGATACATGCGCAGCATTCACGGCACGCACACACATTGATGTGCATGCAGACACACGTACACATGTGCGCACGCACACAAATACATACGGTAACAGGCATGCACACGTTAACGCACACACACACACACAAAACAACATGTATGCCTACACATTGTCAGACCCACATACATCATACACGCACACAGACACACACAGTAACATGTATGCCTAAATTTTCTCAAAACCATATACATGCATGCATGCATGCACACACACACACACACACACACACACACTGTGATACATGCGCAGCATTCACGGCACGCACACACATTGATGTGCATGCAGACACACGTACACATGTGCGCACGCACACAAATACATACGGTAACAGGCATGCACACGCACACACACACACACACACACACACACACACACACACACACACACACACACACACAAACAGTTATGCCCATGCATATGTGCATAACTCACACACATAAACACGTCAACACACACACACACTTCTGATTCCGTGGATGGACAAAAGCAAGCAGCAGAACTTACCAGACATGACGTCTTAAAAACCAAAGGCAGTGGAATCTCCGGTGGTCCTAGCCCACCATCTCCCTCTCTGCTCTGCGTAGAAAAACACTGCTAGGAACCAGCACTAGACAGCGGCTCGGGAGCAACAGTTTGAAATAATCTACAGTAGAGGGGTATATTTTCATTGTAAGCTAGCGTCGACGTGTCCGAGTCAGGTTTGGGCCCCTCTGTGTCTCTGGTCCTCACTCAACAACATGACCGCCCTCGTGTTTTCTACTGTAAATATTTGTAACATTAACCGGTGCTGGACGAGAGGACAGAAACACTTAACCTGATTTCCAGTTGTTTGATTTTGATATTATTATTAATATTTAAGTATGACAATGCTAAGAGACGGGAAGGGGATGCGAGTGTACTGTTTCATATCTATGACTTCTTAAACCTACAATCCAGTAATTGATGCACGGATGTGTTCAACTTCGTACTTCCAACTTTGAAGTACGTTTGTTCCTAATTTTCCTGCCAGTCCTTTGTCTGATGGAGCAGAACGCCTCGACAGGGAATCATTATGGGGCTACGTCAGGTGTTGGTGTGTATTGATCCGCTGTTATTCGTTCATTTCCCTCCTCCGTCAGCGCACGTACAACAACAAAAAGCCAGACTTGACAAGAAAATAAGAGAGACTATCTCACGGCTCAAGGTAGCATTATGAAGCTAGCCTGTCGTCAGACAGTAGCCAGAGGAGCGCGCCGCCTGTGTGACCGCTGGTTTACACCAGTGCTGGGCTATCCTAGGGGCTCGTTAGCGACGGGGATGATGGTCCGCCAACACTGCACCAGCTACATGTAAAACGTCTGTGTTCTGTCCGTGGTTAGCATGAGCGTTTGGTTAATGTCTTCTCTGGTACGCAAAGACGACTTTAGCCCGCCGCCATGTTGGCGTCACGTCGCAATCACAAGGTTTTCAGAAGGCTGCGTTGTTGACGTGTTTCTGGTAGGGATCCCCATAAGCTGAAGCTCATCATCCTGGGATCCAAGACAATATTACATTTTGCACACACAGTAATTATTCAACAACGGACACAACGTTAGAATAACAATAAAAAACCGCTACGAAAAAAGGCAAAAACGCATCCAAAAGCAAAGCCCGACAACACAACGTTGAAGCACTAATATACCGGGCTGACAGAGAACGCAAACAATGAGTTAAACCAGAAAATGAGGAGCAAAACACCCAAAGCCAGATAACAAGTACAAATACGCTTCTCCCGCCCCCACATTGCAAAGCCGGGCTGACGTTTCCCAAAAGCTCCGTTTTTTGGCTTAATGTGGATGGAAGGGTGAATCGGTGAGAGACAGATGCATTTTTAAATTGAGCTGATGTTGTGCAGCCTAGCAGTGCCCCGATGCCCAGGGAGCCATGCCAGTGCCCAGCCTCTGGTGAACCGTGGCAGTGCTGACTTTATGGATTGTAGGTTCTTGGAACATAAACAAGTACATGTTTTCTATGTTTAATTTGCCATGTTTGTTTGTTAACTGCATCTGGTCGTCTGATGAATATCGTCGTGCAAAGAGCTAAATTGGTTTTTAATGGTGGAACTGAATCATATTTTATGCTGACACCCGGCCGTCTGTCAAAATGGACGTCAAAACCGTTGGCTGTTCTAAAACATATCACAAAATGTATTTACAAGAAGTGTTCTAGGGTTTTTTTTGTAACATAGCCATACAATGAACGTTTTTGGTCTTCTGGATTCTAATCAAATAAATGGGGTTTTAATATAATTTCCTGTTTATTATTGTATTTTTTTCTTTTATGGTGCTACTCCAGTCATATTATAATCACAAACTCCCTATTATGTTGTGAAATTAAAATCTGATACACCACCTCTAAGTACACACTGACAGCTACAGGGTACACCCCAGGTGAGTTGAATTTGTGTTGAGGTACCAACTGACTGTCCATAGATGTAGAGAGATTATGAACTGTCTTAGATGTAGAGAGACTATGAACCCTCCTAGATGTAGAGAGACTATGAACCCTCCTAGATGTAGATAGACCACCAACCCTCCTAGATGTAGATAGACCACCAACCCTCCTAGATGTAGATAGACCACCAACCCTCCTAGATGTAGGTAGACCACCAACCCTCCTAGATGTAGATAGACCACCAACCACCCTAAGACCACCAACCCTCCTAGATGTAGATAGACCACCAACCCTCCTAGATGTAGGTAGACCACCAACCACCCTAAGACCACCAAACCTCCTAGATGTAGATAGACCACCAACCCTCCTAGATGTAGATAGACCACCAACCCTCCTAGATGTAGATAGACCACCAACCCTCCTAGATGTAGATAGACCACCAACCCTCCTAGATGTATAGACCACCAACCCTCCTAGATGTAGATAGACCACCAACCCTCCTAGATGTAGGTAGACCACCAACCCTCCTAGATGTAGATAGACCACCAACCCTCCTAGATGTAGATAGACCACAACCATCCTAGATGCAGACTGTGGCAGACATTCCCACACGTCTCACTGACTCGGCTCTGCAGGACAGCTCAGGCCTGACGTCGGTCTCACCGCGGCTCTGTCTCGACTCCCCAGCAGACGTGAGCGACGACTCCCTGATGAACCTCCCCATGGGCGTGATCGCCGGGATCCTGGTGGGGATCTTCGTGCTGCTGCTGCTGGCCGTGGACATCACCTGCTTCTTCGTCAACAAGTGCGGCCTCATCATGTGTCTGTGCGGGAAGCCCGGCACCGGAGCCAAAGGCCAGAACATGGAGGAGGGAACGGCGGCCTTCATGTGAGTGGCATGGAGTTACCGGTGGTTAAGGAAAAAACAGACGAGTTCTCGCTATGTCTCCGTCGGGTTAGTCGAACCCAGAGTCTTTCGTCTGGGGAGGCGTGACCGCCTTGCCACGGCGCTGTCCTGCCCTTTTGAGCACCAAACCAACCAACGCTAAAACTAAAGATGAACACAATGCAAACCAGCCAAAACATTTTGAAGTTAACCTCAACACGGCTAGGAATCCAATACAGCCCAAAAATATAACCGTCTTATTGCACTTATTGCACTTATTGTTGAGTTACTAGTTGACAGTTTGGGGCCAGTTTGTGGATGGAAAGATGGGCAGAGCGGGACACACGTCACACACACGCCATGTTGTCGTTCTTCCAGAAAGGACGAGTCGAAGGAGCCCATAGTGGAGGTGAGAACCGAGGACGAGTGCACGGCCAATCACAACGCCGGGGGGCCCACGGAACCCAACGAGACCACGCCCCTCACAGAGCCTGAGTGAGTGTCGGGGTCTCTCCTGCGACGGTGGACTTGTTTTGGTTTTGTTCGTTCCGCTGCTGCGTATTGCACTCCACTTTTGAAGAACCACTCTTGGCACCGTGTGACAGTAATGGCATTTGACCGATTTCCAAGTGCAGCGCGATCCATAAATTCTGACCTTTCGTGGGCGCCGCCGTGCTGAGTCTTCCGTGGAGTCCAATAAGAAAAGCCGTTTTTTTTTTTTGGTTGGTTTCTGTCAGGTAATGTTTTTTTTTTTATCTTCGTGGGATGACTTGGTGGTCTTCTGCGTGTTTGCTCCCAGCGCTTCCAGGGTTTGATTTCCTCATCCAGGTTGAAGCAATACCAGTTCAGCACATTGAAAGGGGGCCTTTTGTCCCGTTCAGCAAACGCCCCCCCTCCCTTTGCTAGCTAGCCGCCGCCGCAAGCCGCACCGGTGTTGCGGGTTCAAGCGCTAGGATGTTTCGGAGGTCAACTGGTACTGTTCAACCCTCACAAGTGGGTTTGAGCTGCGGAGGTCCGCGGGCCGTCCCAAACCACTTGCTGCTGCTTTTTGCGGTTGTCGCGGCTTTCTGTCCTCCGTGTTGTGCGTGCGTGTGTATGGTGGGCTGGTGTGTACCCGTTCAGTGTCCACTCACAGCATGAAACCTCGCCTTTTTTTTTTTTTTTGTTGATGGCTTTTCTTTGTCCAGAGGCTTCTCTGTCATTTGTTTTGGCTGCTGTGTGTTTCTTTTTCATTTTTGTTTGTGTGTTGTGTATATCTCTTTGACACCCCCTCCTCTCCCCACTTACCCCCGAACCCCCCCCGTGTCTCGGTCGCCCTGGTGTCTAGTCTGTGTGTCTCTGCTCTCTCTCTCCCCGCTTCTCTCA
>OMKI01025128.1:0-15000 GCA_900302315.1 Phycis blennoides
GACTGAATTGTCTATAGTATGTATGACGGTCTGAAAGGGCATACATGCATATCAACTAGAGCTCACACTGCGGTAGCCTTTGTGTGTAATGTATGTGTGTGTGTGTGTGTGTGTGTGTGTGTGTGTGTCTGTCTGTGTGTGTGGCGGGGCTTGTCCTGGGAGTGCCAAGACAACATGTCCTTGGTCCACTGCACAGCTGTCACTTATTCACACTCGTTGACGCATATTTATAGAAGCAGCATCATCGGGTCCGACACGCGCACTCCAGGCCACAGCTGGTCCCCAGAAGAATGGGTGAAAGACAAAGCCACATGCTCCCACTGGCTGCCTGCGCCCGGCCCCTGGTCCCGTCTGAGCCCCCCCCCACGCAGAACCACCATACCAGGGAGGAGAAGATGAGGGGCCATTTTTGGATGCCGCACCGTGACCTTTTTCATTAGTGTGTCAGGGATGGGGATGTGCCGAGGATCCAGACAGCTGCACATTGGCGTTTTGGGGCTAATATTAACACGTCCCATCCGCTGTTGCGTGTGGAGGGCCTGATGAACAGTGCGCGCAATTACATCGACATCGGACACGGTTGTAGGACGTTTATGGGACTTTATGAGAGACGATGCTAAATGTGGCACTTGAAATAAATGAAGTTACATTGTGTCCTCTGTTTATCTACCTTTAAATGCTAAAATGTTTGAGCTTTTATTGAGAAGGCATCTTGTTTGTCCTCTTCAAGACTTGTGCAGCTCTTTCAGAGAGCAGCGGGAACATGCGTTAGATTAACTACATTTCAAAGCAAATGCATGTTTCACTGCCATCTATATATCCACCTCGAGGGTAAAGCTGCCCATCAAGACAATGGACAAAATTGGATAAAAAGGTGAATCCATTTTCAATTTTCCATTCGTTGATTAGACAAAATTATATTATTGTTGTTGATTAAGGGAAAATAAAGATGGCTGTCAAACTCAGATGAAGCCAATTCAAAGTTGATTACATCAGGTAGATTATGAGGGTAATGCCTTCAGCAACAAACGCAAAAACACCAGAGAACGATCTCCTGACACATAGCTACAGTATAATGACTTAATGTCATCTTATACTTGATGTTCACATAAAAAAACGTGCTTGTAACAAACACTTAGAATCTTGAAGTACCAAACATTAACTTGAGTCAATATGCATTGGTTTAGTAACTATGGGCTTAGTGGTTGCATGCATGGCTTATTATTGGAATTATTAGGTTATGCAGGTTTAAAGTATATTGCATAAGCACTACGTCAGCTCCAGTAAAAATGGGAGCGGCAATCATTCATTAGCCTGTTATTCACTACGCCTGTCAATTAAGGCAACCATTTTTAACCTAGTTGAGTCACATTGTGGACTAATGTACCATTTATCATCAATTATATTAGGTGTGTCAATGTTGCAATCTTCCAAACTTGAAGATTCAGAAACACCGTTGACACCCAGGCCCGACTTCATTTCTTATGTTTTTGAGTTCATTTCGTACAGACCTAGTTAATGAGGGACACCAGTCCTTGATGTTTGCTGCCATCTATAGGTTGACGTAAGTAATAACGACAACATCGACTGCTATACCAAAAACGCCAGAATGGTTATAGAAAACTATTAAAGTTTATTCATGAATTACATTGCATATGTACATAGAAACACTCAATGGGGATATAAAAAACCCAACAAATATGGGTATATAATGCAGTTGGAGGAATATTTCATATGAAGTCAAAAACGGGGAACAAGTGATCGATCATAACTCCAGTGTCTTCTTTGGTCCTGCTTCATGATGAACAGCTCCAACACACTATTGTATCAAACTGACCACTATAACTGTGGAAGAAAGAGAAACACAAGATTAAAATACAACACAAAACTGACTCCATTCATCCTCACTAACGTCAAATGCGGTTAAATAATCTCGTAGGATACACTCCATGCGATCAACACATTGTATTTGAAAGGAAATGCAGAGTGCAAAAATCAACCCAAACATTGCGTGCTAAACAACAAACATGATTGCACAAGAAACATCCGTGTGTATATCAAAATATTGTCTCAAAGTTGGTCTTTGATGTTAACAGTTTACAGGAGAGGTCAAGGGTCACTTAAAATTGTACAGGCCTACTTAGAGAAATACTATATATGAATAATATATGGAAATGGGACCATCAGAATTGTGTTCTATTAAACAGACAAGGTGGTCATGGTTGAGAGGTTAGGAGCTAAACAGGAAATAAGAAGACTGATTGACAGTTGCACTACTGACATCTGGCCTACATCACAAGGCACATTTCATACCGCTTGTGGTGAGGAGACTCTATGGGGTTGTGGGAGTACATGCTGTCAAGCCCAGAATGAACACTTGTGTAACGACGCGTGACCAGTAGCTCAACGCATGTCCTGTGGCTAACGTGACCTGCGGCTAACGTGACCTGCGTCATTTACGGAGCGGACAGAACGTTTATGAAGTCCATCCAGGGGAGAAAAAACAAAACAAAAAACTAAACAAAACAAAAAAAACACGCAGAACAAAGTTTCCCTCCTTGACAACAAAAGCAGAGGAAACTGAAACGGAAGTAATTTTCTCTATAGCACTCACGTTGAATGCTTGAGAGGATTTAACGATTCCATTAATCTGTCTGCATCTAAATGGATATGTTGCAACAGGCCGTCAACCTCGGCCAAGCCAAAAGGCTTTGACCAATGGCACAGTGTTTATCAAAAAGTCATGATTCCCCCCCTCCCCCCATGAAGATATTTTGCTGACAAGATATTAACCAGATGTTAAATGTCATGAGCCAATACAGCTTGTTCCAATGTCCATTTAAATGTTGGCCTTCACTTACAATGTAGCAGGAGCACTTTTTTGTGTGACAGTTCCCAGTACAAAAGAGTTTTTTCCCCCCAAAAGCTACTCACTCTACAACGGTGCACACGGAGCAGCACTGGCTAGAACAGCTGGAGCACTGACGGCTGCAGGATGAGCAGAATCGCCGGTCACACTGGGAACACGCTGCTCTGATGATGTTCACACCCTGGCTCTTCTGACACACTCCACAGTGTGTCGAACCAACTGCCACACCTTGACATGGAATGCACACAAACATTTAGCGGACTTGAGGTTTTCATTTTAGACTTCAATGTGCACCGCCGCATACCTTGCAGCTACAATGATTAATAAATGCCTGAACAGTGCAAATGTTAACATTTCTGAAGAATATTTTTGCTTCGCCAGCTCACCTTGTGCAGAGTTTGGTTTTGTCAGTCTACCATCCTGTCCAATGAGTGTTTGTCCCTTTAACAGTAGCTGATTTGCGGCGGGCGTTGCAGCTTGTTGAGGAGCCTGTGCTTCTGTGCATTTCTCCCCTCCGTCCACATTCCAGATTTTACCCATTACCGCACTGGCCCCGTTGAATAGCAAATTCTTGGTCTTTTCTGTGGAAATGGAATCAATTTGCTAAGTCACTGGGTTCTAAGGAATTTGACTTGATGTCTGATTTAACCAGCTAGGTTTAATGTACAGCAGATCAGAAACGTTAGCATAACAAACCAATTGGCCATACTTTCAAGACGTTGGAGTTGTGAAGATGGTACTAATGTACCACTTATTGTAGATATTTTCAACACCATCAACGAATAAGCAGCCGCACAAATTGTATTGTTTGCATCCAATAAAAGGTTACATAACTAGCTTAGCACCACTCTATGTAGCTAGGCATCTGCTTAGCATGCTAGCCCATGCATGTTCGTAAGTTGTTTACCATATATGTCCTGTCTGTATTTTCCACCGAAGACACCGTGTTGACTCAACTCCCGCTGGCCAACGTGCACTTTATATTGCGATGAAAACGACTCGGCAAATGGATATGAACGTTTAGGCATTTTGCATGTATGGTGTAATTGCGTCCGATGTGGTCTTGACTGTCTCACTTGTTGCGGGGAACGTATCGCCGTAAACCAATCCGGTATTTGACCACCTGTCACGTGGGAAGTCCAATAGGAACGTGCTAACATTTAAAGTGATAGCACACGAATTCAATCCAGGGGTAGCAGTGTTTTTTATTAGCTCACGTCAGGATCACAATTTACCACACACAGCGCATTTTTACTCCAATTATAGCCACCAGAGCAGACTTAAAAAAAACAAAGCGTGGGTTAAAATATTAAACCAAAACCTTTATTCAAAGCAATTATAATGCAATTGTGTTGTTGCTGACAGTGAAGTCACTAACCCAAACAAACTTTTGTCAACGTCACAAGATCAAGTGTGTAGCTGATGTGTTATGTATTTATTGTAGCATTTGCACATGAGAAACTTGATATTATGTCATATCCGTGGGGCTTCAATCAATGCCAGGTGAAGGTGTTGATTTTAGAACATCTGGATCATGCACTCTCTGGACTTTCCAACACCGACCCACTTAACTGTGTAGGGAGAGAGAAGGACATGTCAGAACAAAACACCAAACTCATTTTCTTTACAAATCATCATTACCACGCATTTCTAGCAAAACAGCGCCACCTAATGGAGTAAAGGCACACAGACACAATTTAAGTATCTGGAGCTGTGTGGCTTCAAAACAATCCTCACAAATTTCAGAGCCCAAGTATTTCCTGCATATGACGGCATTTTGTTTTGCATAAAATTGTTATTATTGTATAATCATTATTTATTTGATGCATGTACTTTCATTAAGAAAGGAAAGAAGGTTTTAACATTTGTTACTTTACTTTACAATAATAAAAGTAATACTACACTTGGCATCAGTACATCGTGTCTCATATTCATTCATGTGTCAAACGTACTGGGGACTCCAATGTGGTTCTCAATGAAGCGGATGTAGTTCTGTGCTTTGGGAGGGAGGTCGTTCCACTTCCTGGCAGCCGCCGTGTCTGTCTTCCAACCCGGGAAGGTCTCATACTCAACCTCCACCTTCTGCAAAACCTCCAGGTTGGCTGTGGTGCAATACAAAGGATTCAATGTCAATATTACACAGTATGACATACTATTTCACCTTTACGTTGTTATGAAATGTATAAAGTTGTACAAGGTACAATTCATTCCTGGGTTTATTTGAGAGTGAGCTGGCCGTCGTTGGGGCGAAACTTAATGGCACATTTTGTTTATGAAGCCATTTTGGGACGGCTTCCACGTTTCTTGTGGACCCTCTTTAGCCTACAGTCTAAAGGCACCTGTGCATTACAGTCTGATGATGGTATTCTTTTGAATGTCCCTAAGGGGAAGGCCGAGTTTAGCAAGAAAGCCATCCCGTTTTCGGGCTCCTCATAAAGGAATTATCTTCAGAGCGAGCTGGGACTGAGGGAGCTTGTTGCTCTGTCACAATATGAGTCAATGGTCTTCGTCTGTGACTGTGGCTGAAATTGATGCAGGTCAACGTAACTGTTTGGCTTCGGAGGTCTTGCTTCCTCTCTGCCAAATGTGTAAAATAATGTTTCTTACGTGGTGATGTATGTGGTTCACTGTATGTTTTAATGTATTTCATGGTATGCTGCTTCTGTCTTGGCCACTTTGTCAGGCCTCCACCTGTTTTCTCCAGTGTGCTATTTTCCTACATTACCCAGAATTACTTTTGTGATGCCCCTCTCTGGTGAGCCCCGAAGCTGAGATTGCATTGTGGATGTGCAAGGCTGATTTATCCAATTGGCTTGTCCTGTTACTAAAGTACTGATTTATTTTAGTAGGAATATTGTGCAAAGTTTTAGTCACTATCATACCTGGAAAATGGGGAATTCTTTTGCCGTTTATTTTGTAGGCCACTCCAACTTTTATCTCATCCAACACATCCAGAATGTCAAGTTTTGTCAAGGCAATTCTGTAACACAAAGTTATCCAATGTAAAACAAAGCATGTTTGAGCTGTTGTCCTTAACTATTTTCTTACTACTGCTAACATATCCTGAGGCTTGAGTCAACAATGCATCTAAACAGTCACACAATACATACCGACAAATTAAACAAAGCTACAGTATATGGCAAAAAATATGTTCCAACACCAATAATCCTCAAGTCCTCTCTCCACTCACGCGGTGAAGCCGTTAATCATGTGGGCGTATTTGAGAATGACCAGGTCCAGCCAGCCACAGCGCCGCTTCCTTCCTGTGGTGACCCCTACCTCATGTCCGCGGGTCTGCAGCAATTCCCCCACTGCCTGTAAACATCCACATTCACACGACACGTCAGGTCAGCAGCGAGACAATCGCCACATGTCACGACCGCACCGAATGCGGTCGGCAAAATACTGACCAGTGGTGGCAGACACTGGCTCAGCCGTTTAAAAAAAAAAACGCACGAGAATTCAAGTCTTGTGTTGCGTCATGTAACTCCAGCCCACACTGTAAGTCAATCTCGAACCCCAGACTGGCCTAAATTTATCCACGTGAACATGTGATCTTCATAAGAGGTTTCCCGGGGCGCATGAACATTTCGTTCCAACAGCTGCGCTCGGCTTGTGAAAGTCTCACGCTGTCGCCGTCGTTCTTTCCCCGTGCGTGCCCTATCGCCATCATAAACGCACACATCGCCTCGACATAAATGAGTTGCATGAGTAAAAGTCACATATGCCACGCCGCTGCAAAGTTCGAGCGTCCCACTCGTAAAGACCCCCCCGCGCGCGCGCGCGAGGATGGCCTCACGCGGACCACCGGCAAGCGCAACGCGAGGAAACGCCGCTTGAGGGTCAACTCACATTGAGCTGTTCCGTGGGGAATGCCCCTATCCCGACCCTGGTGGTGTAGGCCTTGGAGACGCCAAACACATCGCCGATGTTCAGGGGAGGGATGCCCAGGCCGGTGCACGCCCCGCCCACAGTGCAGTTTGATGATGTCACGAAAGGATATGTGCCTGATGGGAACCACGCTTGTAAGAATAACATTCAGTGCTTTGTTGTTATGAAAACAAAAATGGATGTACCAAAGTCAATGTCCAGAAGAGCAGCATTGGCCCCTTCAACCAGGATCTTCTTCTGGGATCCGTGAAGAGCTTCATACATGTAATACACCCCGTCTCGCACCATTGGTCGCAATCTCTCAGCATACTCCTTTACGCGCACAAAGACAACATGGAAACATTTGCATCTGGGTGGATTGATTCTCCGGTGTTGTTCCACTAACTGCTTACAAGGTCTGTATTGCAATACAAACGTCCAGTGAGCACACACACACACACACACACACACACACACACACACACACAGGATGTTCAGACATTCAGTAATGTTATCAGAGAAGAAATGAATGAACTGCTGCTGTCCCTTTCTCTTCTGTATGTCGGCTTGTGTGTGTGTGTGTGTGTGTGTGCGTGTATCTCTTGCACTTGTTGCTTGGTTACGTGCAGCTCTTGGTTTGGGTGAGTAGCCACCAAGCTTGAATGTAGTGAACAGCTGACTTTGTGATGAAAACTGCCACTAAATACCAGCAATACCAGCAGCTAAATATCAGCAGCATACAAGAGACCAAAAACATCCCCTAAAAAACACATTGCTTGAAAATGGTGAAATGTAGGCTGAGGTTATCCTCTTAAATCGCAGACTAATCAGCTCATTGTAAATCGTACAAAATCGCTTTGGAGTTCATGGGAAGTGTGGTCCTTATTCACTGAAATACCTGGACTAGGGACTTTAGACATCCCATACCTTGAGTTTTTTCAGTTGGTCCTCAGCATCAACGGTCAAGGCCGGATACATGGACTGATACTGCTGGACCAGGTTCTTGAATCTACAATGATCACAGTAATCAATGATTTAAATACTCACAGGCAAGAAATGCCTTCAGTGCTTACGGACATGCATACGAAGGACCTGATGGGAATAAGGGCCTTTGTCCGGGCCCCATCCCTACCTGGCAGAGAAGTCCTTGAAGTCCCCCAGAAGGTCACACACGCGCAGGCCAGTGCGGGAGGCCTTGCTTGAATAAGTGGGTCCGATGCCCTTCTTGGTGGTACCGATGCTGTTCGTGGGAAACAAAGAGCAGGCCTGAGCGGAGACCGGAACCCAGCGTGGATCGTCAAAAACGCCCAATTCACGAATCAGTGCATTTGCGCGGTTTTTAAAGCGTATTTTCCCTGTCTCTCTTTACTTCTTTCCTTCTTGCGCTTGTCTCTGGGTTTCCTGTAAACCGTCAACCACCTGGTGAAAGTCGAACACTGTCGGAAGGGAGGAGAAAAAAAAAAAAACAAGGCACAAGACGAACACGTTACAAAATGGCGCCGCGTCCCCCCCCGGGCCGCCGTCGATCTTGCTCGCTGGGCCGCGGCGCACGTACCTAGGTGGGCCCTGTCCGACACGATCAGCCTCTTGTCCCAGCCCTTCAGACCTGCAGCGACAGCAAGGGGGGACACGAGGGGCACGGGTGACGCTCGCACGCTTCCGCGGCCGATCGCACAGTGTTTGAGTCGTCGCGGGTTCACACGTACCTTTCTTCTCGTTCTTATCGCCCTCCTCGAACAGGCCGGGCAGATGTATGACTACGCCGTTTCCTGCGAACGGCGGCGAGAGAATAGGAGTCCAGTGTTTGTGAAGTGCGCAGAGCGTGTCCATACCGATCTATATATATATATATATACATACAGTATATGCTGTCTCCATCAACGCAGACAGATGAGTAATGAGTCTAATGAGCGTAGACTCGGGGACAGCTGCCATGCTGGTTCTTACCAATAAGTGATATACTCTTTGAGTTAATGATGCCACTGGGGAGAAGGTGGAAGTCATACTCCTTTCCATCCACAACGACCGTGTGTCCGGCATTGTTACCCCCCTGGAAATCGAAAAACCACAGACGCCTTGAGCATGCATGTGGTGCAGATATCCATTCACAGTCACATGAATGCGTGTTGATTGAGCGCAGATCAACAGAGGTACACAGAGACTAAATAGATGGATAACGAACATTTCAGAGCATGTGCATACTATTGGATTTTCAGCGAGTAAGGGATACCTCCTCCCAACGGCTCTTGGTGTGTATAAATCAACATGTCCGCCTAATACTTATTTTACCAGACTTGGCTGCTACTGGTGGATCTTCCACTCAGTCCCCCCCTAACTAAGACCTGCCCTTCTCACATATCAAGCCACCCTGGGAATGTGACCTCTAACAGTCCAAGTGGGCGGGGCTCGCCGGCCCTGCACAGGGCACATGCTGGTGTTAGTGTCAGCAGACAGAGTACAGAGAGTACAACAGGTCAGCTCTAGAGGGTTTTTGTATACCCGGTACATGTCTATGGCTTTAGTCCCTAGTTTCTGGGCAGAATATGACAGTAACAGTAACAGTAAACAGGGATCGGTCTTGCCAATATTTAATAGTGTTAATAATCATATGAATGAATGTCGTCTCATTCATGGAGTCTACTACTACAGGCTATAAGTCTATAATATCACATTTTTATTTATCTAATCATAACTCAGATCATATTTTTTTTTATACTTGTTGTTGGCCTATCTTTTCAGTATCTGTCAACCAAAGCGGGTTTGCCCTCACTTTAGGTACAATAACTTTAGTCTATGTACAAATTCCACCTGCTCATGTTACAACCAGTCTACTACTGCTAAAAATGGACAAATCACGGCATTTGCACCTGTCAAGACCTTTAGTGTATTGTAATTTTAAATCTTAATTTTCAGTTGTTTATATATAGATATATAGATATACATATTTAAAAGGACGTCGCCAAGCAAGTTTAACATATATTTATTTAATCAAAAATAATTGTAAGTCCCCCAAAACAAAGTTGGCACATCGCAGCTTCAATTATTTTTTCAAGCTTATGGACACATCATACATTAGACTATGGCTATCCTAGGACAAAGCGAGTAAATAATGAAAAACACATGCATAGTCAATGCATAGTTACCTGGCATCTGCAGACCAAGTCAGCTTCAGTCGCCAACAAATCAACGACTTTTCCTTTGCCCTCATCCCCCCACTGCGCACCAAGCACGACTGTTACTTTATTGCCAATGTCGTTCCTTGATCGCTTTATCCCGGTCGCGGTGGGCGGACTTTTATTGTCTTTAGGAGACCAAGAGAACGACATGATGGTGGCGTAGTCTGTTCGTCTGGAGTAGACTAGACCGTTCCCAAGAGCGGCAGAGCCATATCTATAACCACAGCCAATGATGTCAGAGACAGGCGCACAGACCAGTGCGCGTGCTGAGGCGCACACAAGTTGGTCTCAGGGTGTCAAGAGAATAATATAGGACCCCAGGACCTATAGGCTATCCATTTCCACATAACTGACGCTAAACGCCAACAAAAAGAGGAATACGATTTTTTTTCAAATAAGCTTTATTTTCACGTTTTAAAAATGTCACGTTTAAAATTGTTATCCACACATATTTGACAGAGCCCATATACTTTATAATTATGAAATGCACAAGACGATCTTATTTCCAGAGTTAAGCATTTTGCTTCTGAAAGATACAAAAAGAACACGGAAACTTTTAGAAATAGGCTTATAAGCCTACACAATGCTTTAAAAAGCAGAAATATTTTTTTAATTTAAAATTTATATTTCCATATACAAAACCTTTAGGCTTATTGATTAACAGACATGTTTATTAGTCAAAGCTTTTGAGCGTGGCCTTCCTTTTTATTTATTTTCATGACATCACTCAAGGACCCAATTCATCCATCCAGTCGATGGCATCACTGTCCAGGCCACTGCAAAATATATCGTCGTTACAAAAGGAATGTGCACAGGCCTACGTTCAGCTTCTCCTCTTTCCTCTCCTCTTCCGAGGCTCACCTGGGGAAGCAGAGATAGCAATTAATAAGAGGTATAGGCTTTTGGGGTATCAGAAAAAATTCCAGGTCCCCCCATTAAAATTGTAACGCAACCTAAAAAATGTAAATTGCCAAATAATGTATTTAAGTATTCACACCTTCAAAAAGACAAGATGAACAAAAAGGTGTTACATGAAGCGAGTTACTTCGGGTTTAGTGACTTGCACATTTAGAGTTATGGTTATTAGACAAATATGAATACAGAGGTGAGAGAGCCCTTTATTCAGCATATCTATTTCCCCCCCAAAATGCCTTGATGAGTAACAGTCACAAGATATACCATTCTGATTAATTGGGTATATACCACATATGCATGTTTTCCTGCAGTTTATGCAGACTCAAATGACAGAAAAACCAGGACAGACACACATTGACTCGGATGTTTGGACCGTTGCTGGACAACTGCAGACTTTTGCAAAATGGCACGACAGAGGAAGATTAAAACGTGGACAAACACGAACACACCAGTTTGAGTTACATGGACTGAAGCGCTGACACCGGTCGGGTGGAGATTAGGATGATTAGGTCCGTTAGTTTAATATGTTGTCACATACCTTACTGCAATACACAGCCCTTTTTATGTTTTGCATGGCCGTTTCCCGTGTTCCCTTATGTTTTAGAGAACCATGCGGAAATTACAAAACAAAAACGGATGCAATGTGATGACTTCAAATAAAAACATAACTTTGTACAAATAAAATACAACGCTTTATTTGCTACGCCTAATAGAGTCGTAAAAATCAAACCCACACACACACAGTAGACAAAAGTTGCACATGAAAAAACCCCACAATATAAAACGCAGTAAAAACAAGCTAAAGAGGGATTTCCCGCTATCACGCGCCCAGAGGCTAGCACTCAACAGCAGGGCTTCATTCAAGTGACTGGGCGGGTTACCTTCGTGGCTCTTCTTTTTGCTTCGCTTGAAGAGCTTCTTTTTCTTTGGGTCGGCCTGGACGGGGACCGCCGCGGGCTCCGGCGGCGCCTCGGACACCGACGACGGGTGTTCGGATCGCGGTCCGTCGGGCACGTCGTAACCCCGGATGCTCTCGGAGGCCGGCTCCTCGTTGCTCTCCGAGGTGGAATGTTTGTGGTGCCTTTTGTCGTCGTCGTCGTTGTTGTTGTTGTTGCCGCCGCTTTCCTCTTCCCCTCCCGTCTCCACGGTTACGCCGCTCCGTTGGTCGGCCGTTTTGTTATTTCGCCCGGCCGCCTCTTCGCACCCCTCGCCGCCCTCCTCCTCCTCCTCCTCCTCATTGCGTGTGTGCGGCCCCTCCGCCGTCTGCGCATGCACCCCGTTAACCTGCCCCGAGTCCGGGCCGTTCTCCACCTGGGCAGAGACGGAGAAGCCGGAGGGGCCGGGGCGGTGCTGGGCGGTCGGGAGGGTGGCGTCGGATTCATTCGCCGTGTGGCCGTTTTGGGAGGGGAAACTCTGGGGCTCAGGTGCTGGAGTCCCACGCGGCGGACTGCTGCTGTTGCTCGGGGGTGACGGGGGCTTCTCTAGGGGCTTCCCCTCCCGCGGTGAAACCGGCGGCTCCGCTGGGGCTGGCTCCGTTGCCGGGGCAGGTCCTCCCCTGGGAGTGACGCCGGAGAGCGAAGCTGGCTGGCACCGGGGAGCACTGGGCCTCGAGGTTGGATTTCCTTGAGGCTGGTCTATAAAGCTGCTCGCTCCGCCTGTGAGGCTTTTTACCTCCGTTGCCAGGGGGGGGCTGGGAGCGAGAGGGTTGGCCCCTTCTCCCACTGGTGCTTTGGCTTCTCCTTCTGCAGACTTTACACTGGATCCTGGGTCGGGGTTAGAGGTCAGAGTTATTTGGAGAGCACGCAATGGAAAAAAGGCAATAACTATTGACACGTTTTGAGTGGGTGTCACTGCAGGCGGGAAAGCGCTGAAATAGTTTGGCCAAGCGACACAGCAATGGAGCAATACCATGGAGGGCTGGAGAAGCGCGACTGCACTGATGGGAGCGATTACGGCGGCGGTGCGGCGGGGGCGGGGTTTGGGAGGAGCAGACAGTACCACCCCAGCAGACGGAGGGAGGCGTTGGCCTCTTGTCCTTACCAGGCGGGCCGGACCCCCTACGCATTTCACTAGAGGGAAGGTTTTCCAAATCACACCTGGGCCGCGTCTTCCTGAGGCTAAACCCTTTCCTGATGTCTGCCAGGAGGTGGTCAATGATGCAGCCGTCATTCGGCGGAGGTAAGCCTCGCGTTACTGGGGACAGAGAAGACGGAAGGGAAGGGGTTAAAAACACCTCCACGCACGCCGTACTTTTCAAAAACCGTCTGGAGTTGGAACAAAAAAACTAAGCAAATGTGTACTTTTGTCAGAACGTACTTATTTTCCCGTTCTCCCCCTTCTGCCTCTTGGACTCCTCCTCTGCCAGCTGCTTTTTGCGTTTCTCTGCCTTGGCCGCCTGCTCCTTTCTGCTTTTGTTTTCCTGAAAACACCAACCGAGTGAAATAGACTTACATTCCACCGGTAGGTCCAAGGAGATGGTAATAGTAGGGCAGCGGGTAAATATCAAATACTGCCCTCTGGTACAAACCAACATCGTAAATAGACGAAAATAGCAGAAAGGACGTACGGCAGGTTCAACGTTCAACGTTCAACGTTCAAGTCAATCATACATGTATTGGGACAGGGCACACCGTGTCGGAAACTTTAATTTTGAATTCATTACAATGACTTTTGTGATGTGAAACCAAAAGACTTGCTCATCCTAAACATTTGCCAACCTTCAGGGCCTTGATAAAGAGGCCCCGGAAAGTCTTGATGGTTCCGAACAGGTCCTCCAGAGAGAGCTGGTTGCTGTCCTCACATAAATAAAGGGCCAGCTCACGTTTCCTCTCATCGATCTCTGAGAACTGTTCCTCTAGACTTTGGCACGCCTCCAGGCTTTCCTGGTGGGACGACAGAACAAAAATTACATAAAATATGCAAAGAGTAGTAAAGGTCCTGTACTCTTGATTTTAAAAAAGGAAGCCCCTCGGGAAAGATTTGTTTAATGGCACGTAAAGGCACATTAGCAGAGTTCAACTGACCTCTATTATTTTGGTGTACTGCTGCTTCACTTCCTCGATAGAGGTGGACATTTTCTTGGCCGTTTCCTTCAGTCGCTTCAGCAAGGCACTGGTTTCTGACTGAGTGGACTCCAGGTTTACCCTGGAGGTGGAAAGCATCCATTAGAATGACCTTGAGTCTTTCGCATATAAAAAAATATTAGTATTAGTATTCGTTTTTTTTCCCACATTACCCAGCTGCTTTCTCACAGATCTCAATATCATCTGGCAAAGCCAAAAGGTCTGGGTGGTGAAGCTCCGCTTCCTTAAATTCAACATAAGCCAAATACAATCTGGATGAGTTTCGGACTCCCAACACGATTCATTCACACGATTCAAAAAGAGGGTGTCGATCCGTGAGACGCGTACCTCCAGGATGTGATGAAGGAGCGTGATGCGACTCTTGTCAGCTTTGGTCTCGGTCAGCTTCAGGAGGGAGCTAATCTTGAATCCTTCGGCGTTCCCGATGTGGCTCCCCTGAAAGCGGAAAGCGGCATTGGATTTGCAACCGGGAGTTCAAGTCTAAATTCAAAAACGTGTATTGAGTGGAAGTGAGCAAGCTGTGAGTGCACCCTCTCTTACATGGTTGAGGAAGTTCCCCACATCAAGGATTAGCCTGCAGAAACTGGGCATGCGAGTGCTTATACGAAGAGCTGAGGAGGTATTCATATTGTAAACAATCCATGCTTTTTTTATTTTTTATCGTCTTATAAGTCAAGAACAGATGACCAATTGAAATGGCGTGTTTTGAGACTAATACAAAACATCTGCCATTCCAACTGTAGTAAACAACGGTATAATTAATTCTTTGGGAAAATGACATGAGAGCACCGCTAGAATATGTGTTTACGCTGCAGAGAGAGAAAGCAAGAGAGAGAGAGACAGAGAGAGAGACAGAGACAGAGACAGAGAGAGAGAGAGAGAGAGAGAGAGATGCACTCTTACACTGGCAGGCATCCTCCACCAGCTTGGCTTTGGGTCTCAGCATGTCTAGAACGGAGGAGGTCTCCTCACACAGAAGCATACACTCAATCCTCAACTGGTAGCTGCACACAAGCAACGCACATTATGGCTTCTCATTAAAAGCAATGGGGCACTTGCATGGCACTACGTACATGTTGGTTATGGG
>OMKI01025133.1:0-16549 GCA_900302315.1 Phycis blennoides
AGGTACCCTGTGATAATGAGCTGCATTGATGGTTATACATTTATAATGAACTACAGATATAGTTCCACATTAAGTGCTCTCATTTCTTTTACTTGTATTTTTCATCAAGACTGAGGAAGATCGCAAGAATTTAGCTCGTCTCCAGGACCTGGTGGACAAACTCCAGCTGAAGGTCAAGTCCTACAAGAGAACGTCCGAGGAGGCAGTGAGTAGAGATGTTTGAAGGGATGATAATGGGATATTTTGGCCGTGGTCGTGCGTTAAAACTCCCAATACAATTCACTTGAATGTGTTCCTAGGAGGAACAAGCCAACAACAACTTGGGTAAACTCCGCAAGCTGCAGCATGAGATGGATGAAGCCGAAGAGAGGGCCGACATCGCCGAGTCCCAGGTCAACAAGCTGAAGGCCAAGAGTCGGGATACTGGTTCTAAGGTCTGTGCTGTTTGATCCTGCACCAAGTCATGATGATCAACATGATGAATATACCTGTTCTTCAGATACTGATGGTCTGTTTTCATGGTCTCCAGAAAGGACACGATGAAGAGTGAGACTACAGCACGGTTCACCACAACTCACGTTGGCAGTTCCTCTCTCTACACACGTGTGTGTGTGTGTATGTGTGTGTGTGTGAAATTGGACAGGAAGCAGAATGCAGAACATGTGCATTCAGCTTCATGTTGTATTTTCATGATTCAAAATAAAACTTAGAGCAGAATGCAATCACACTACATGTCCTGTCTTTTCATTGGATTTAATTTTGTGGTTGAGATAAATAGCATGTTATCGTCAAGTGAGACAATATACTGTATTGTTATATCATAGACAATGACAACGTGGTGCTGAAACAGTAGTTAGTTTACCACGTGAGGGTTCCGAGTGCCCATTACAATACGACAATGATTCAAACATTCACAAGAGACTTCACATTTACAAAAGCAGGCAAGATGTGAAAACACTCATACACTGGGAAAAAAAAAAATTGAACTAAAAAAAACAAGTAACCTGGCTGCCTTAAAATATTGAGTTAAGAGAGCTAAGGATGTCTAGTTCTTTACACTTCCATATAAGTTCCTAACATCTATAATAATAAGTTAATGTGACTAATCTGAAAGCGACAAACAGTTGGATCAACTTGATATTTTAAGTTTAGTCAATAACATGTTTAGTACTACTAACAAGCATATTGAAGTTGTATGAACAACAAGGAAACATAAGTTATTCCAACTAAGCACCTTAGTTGAATGAACATAACATTTTAAGGCAGCCAGGTTACTTCTTCAGTAAAAGTTGACCTCACTAACAATCCTAAGTTTGATCAAATAGCATTATCTGTCAAGTCAACTAAATCACCTATTTTCTAAAATGACTGAGTGGAATACACAATAAATCACTTTTTAAAAAACGATATTTTAACATCTTTTAACATACAACAATATATAATATACACATATACATATATCTATATATACACAAAAACATATATATATATAAATACAAAACTATTTCGAAATGGAGAGTGGATGTATGCTCACAATATTTGCTGACTAACTGTAGCAAACACTAGCTAATATGACATCACTATCCACTCCCTTTTCAGCTGCTAATCATTTGGAAAGCGGTGAAATTATCATATTTTGTATGACGTCCTTTTCAATTTTATTTTAGTTTGGTATTGATAGAACATTTTATATGATTGAATTAATGGTTCATTATTTAATAAATATAGTATTTATATTTCTTGGTAAATGAGGAACTAAGTGTAATATAGTTAACCTTTCAATGTAACACATTTCATAACACTATATACAATGTTCCCTGTGGGAGTTATAAAAAAAACTGTATCATATACTATAATATAATAATATATTATATATATATATATATATATATATATATATATATATATATATATATATATATATATATACACACATATATTGACATTTGTGATTAATTCAGGTTAATAATTCATGTAATTAATAAATTATGTAATTTTTTAGTCGCTTGACTGCCCTGATTTTTAGCAGCTTACCCACAACTTTACTCCTAGCTTAGCTTCACCATACAAAGGTACAAACTTGCTTGACTTTAGCATTTAAGCTAATATATAACTTGTAGGGAGCTAACCAGGGTAATATTTTCTGGATCTAAAGGCTCTTTATACAGCTTAAGGAACATTGTAACTTAAAGGAAAACGCCACCGTTCTTCCCTACTGAACTATGTTCTTCCCTGATCTTAGACGGGTTGATAGATACCTCTCTCATCATCGTGCGTGCACTCAATCGCTCTGGCGCGCAGCGCTACTTTGGTAGCATGTAGCTTGGCCCAGTCTATTCCTTAGGATCCAAACGGGGGTGAAGTTAGAAGCGACCAAGCACTTCCACGTTTTCCCTATTTAAATACGGATACGTGAGTAGTGACAAGACCCAAGTATGGTTACACAAAATGAAACATGCCAATTTTCTAAGCGGATAAAAAGGATAACTATAATGTATGGCGGAATAACACCTGGGAGCACTTCGACGTCGGCGCAGTAATATCATCACTCCTAAAACATCCTCTCCCCCTCCTCCTCTTACTTCCGTCAATAGAACCAACGTGACCTGCACGCCGTCGCCTGCACTACCTGTAGTCGTTGGTTCTATTGACGGAAGTAACAGGGGATTACTGCGCCGACGTCGAAGTGCTCCCAGGTGTTATTCCGCCATACAGTTATCCTTTTTATCCGCTTAGAAAATTGGCATGTTTTATTTTGTGTAACCATACTTGGGTCGTGTAACTACTCACGTAACCGTATTTAAATAGGGAAAACGTGGAAGTGCTTGGTCGCTTCTAACTTCACAAGCGACCAACAAAAAAAAACCCAAATTCATTTTTACAGTGTGTTGATGGTGACTGAGCGACTGCCTTCAAGCCTTCAGCACATCAGGCTCAGTCACCTCATCCAGCCACATGCACGCGCTGAGGAACCAGCTGGCTCAGTCACAACACTGTCTGCGGCAGCCCTCCTTCCTCCTCTGGGGAACCGTCTGCTGTGATAGTGATACGGTGGGTGTCGGCAGGCCGTTGTTTTATGGGTGGGACTAGAATGTGGAATGAATGGCTGCCCATTACAGTGGGTGCTTTATAAAATTTTCAATTCATAATTGCCTGTGAAATGCACGATAACGGCATTACTTTTCTCAAGCAACAGCTGAAGTGTGTAGTGTTAAAGAAGACACCAGGTGGCGACAAACAGCCATGATAAAATCACCAGGGCTCCGCTGGCCTCAGCCCTACCGCAGGTAAAATACACGTCACACAAGTGTTTTTCTAAACTGATGATATATTAGCGGCCAAATTGGCTAAAATGCCTATAACTCACGGTAGGCCTATTATTTTTTTTACTGTAGGTACTTGCATGCAAAATAAAGTACAGTTGCAAATAAATACATTAATAAATACAGTAGGCCTAGGCCTATTCATTGTAGTATTCATATTTAAAATATAGAATGGATGATTTCTCAAAAATTCCTCAAGGATGTGGGAATGGAAATCAGTTTGAGGGACTCCACCCTCAACAGTTCAAGTTGCGTTTGGCTGGTTTGCGTGTTGCCAAGCGAAGCCCGTCGTTGCCATGGCAATTGCTACTGGAATGCTAGTTACCCCTGAGGAATGTATTGAGGTCCCGGTGTTGTCCCCCCCCCACGCTCACACAAAGTCTCTGCTGCCTGCACTCTTGTGTGAGGTGTCATTTTATCATCTGTAAAAAGTCTGTACACACTTTTAAAAGAGTTTGAAAAGAGGCCTTGAGATTGTGAAGTTCCTGGTGACATTTTGTTCAAATTCCTTTTTGGGCCCAACAATATCTAAAAAAAAAAGGCTCAACACAACAGAAACTCTGTACACCACTGCGACACACAATTAGTTGATTCAACGCTAGGCTGCTTGAAAACTCATACATGTTTTGGTCTGTCCAGTCCCGAGTCTGAATTTGATCTAAAAACCCTTCACTTTGGTTAGCTATTCTTCTTTAGGCTTCTGTGCGTATAACGGATGATGCCCCCCTCTGAACAATGTTACGTGAAGTAATGGTTGCCATGGACCACCCTGCAGCCAGGTGGTATCCTGGACTGTTTACAGGGACGGATCAGGAATCAGCCTGTTTGCTCAGTTGTCCTCCCAGCCAAAAGGACCCCTGCTGGGACAGGAGTGGAGCGCGCTGCCAGCCGGGCCCGTTTCCCCACTACTTAGAGGACGGATGCTCCGTATCCTGCATCCTGGATGCTTGGTGCAGCTAAAGCGTAGCTATGGAGACCCCAGCAGGGGGTCAGATCAGGGGGCTCACCGTTGCCCTAGCGTGGGTAAATCTGATGGCCGTCTGAGGCTGACGAAATGGTCCGATCAGGTCGGTAGTCTCCTGTGTGCATAAAGTGGTCTGACTCTACTGGCATTGTGTCACACTAGCTGTATTTCATACAAAGACCTCGGAGGGATTTGGGCTTGCTTTATTGAGCAAAACAGGTACTGCATGTACATTCATATCGTACCCCATTGAATGGTTCTACATCTTTGCATAAAAAGTAAGAAAATAGGATTTTAAATCAGAGGCCATTTCAACATTCACAATATCAACGTGCACAAAATAAATCCATGTTCAAACAAGTGTTTTGGTTACATTTACATTCATTATATGAACTCCACTGATTTGGCGTGCTTGTACATTTATTGTGAGCTAAAGATGTTGTTTGGGTTTTGGTTTTGTACTGCATTTACACAATTTCATTCCTATCCTGTTTTCAAACAAATCAAATTCCGTGAACATGCGTGTGTGATTGAAATCTGTGCTATAAATAGAACTCATAATCTCTCTAATATTGTGCATTTTAGCTTTAAAAAACTCGTGGCAGACCATCAAGCTCAGTCAGCCTCCATCCGCCTCAAACTTCTCTATAGGTGCCGTTGAAGGTGAACGGCCGGTCTGACACGCAGTGGCCCACCACCGCGGGGGTCCACCTCTGGATGACCGGGTTCCCGGCCTTGTCCTGTCGAACGATGACCGTGCTCCTGGACGCCAGGGAGGGATCCTCGTCAAAGAAGTTGAACGGGCGCAGGAAGAAGCCCACGGAGTTGCCGGGCGTGGCGGTGTTGGGAATGTCCTCCGAGTGAGGCACGTGCAGGAAGCCCACCGTCACCCAGGCCACCAGGTCCTGCGCACGACAACAGCACCATGTCACACTCTGCGCTCGCATTGTACGTTTAGTGGCAATGGTATTTGAGTAGTTAAGAGCTGGACTTTCGGTCATGCAAAAAACCATTGCCGTTCCCAAACATTCCCTTGTATTTGTCTCCATTCCATTCTAAAAGTTATTTTTTTGTTTAAGACTGATGGCTGGGCCCGATTGTTTACTGTTCAGCACCGTAAGCCAAGACAAAGCACAGCTTGCTCCTACTGGAATAGGGCTAAGATCTATCATCGGTGTAAGCGCTTCTCTCTGAGCATGGCTGTGCGACCAGCCGGAAGACGGTGACCGCGCCCACCTGGTTTTCCAGCTTTTCGTTGTCCCGGATGAAATCCTCAAAGGACACCAAAGGGTCCCAGGGTTCATGCTGGTTGAAAATGCTGGTGCTGCTGGCCTCAATGTCCTTATGCCGGGTCACTGCGAGAGGATACCTGCCAGGTCATTGGGTCATTATTATTATTACATTATGTATTGTATATATTATTATTACTGTCTTATCGTTACTACCAAGAGGCATAACTGTGCCATATGTAGGCCATATGTCGTACTCACACACACACACACACACACATACAAACACACACACCACACATGTTTGATGGATGGTTTTGGAGCGTAACTCAGCAGCACAGTTTGTATAATCCCAGTGGCTTCCTTACCGAGACCAGGTGATTCCGCGCTCCTCCTTCACGCTGCGGGGCAGCACGCTGTGGGCGTGGGAGTTGAGCTGAATGCGGTAGCCCTTCTGGTGCCCCCACTTGTTCTTCTGGTTGGGGTTGTAGAAGTGGAAGTACCGGGGCATCTTTTTGCCGAAGCGGAAGGCGGCCGAGCGCTCGGTGACATGCAGCTTCCTGTCGAGCTTGGACTGGACGATGGTGTCCCGGGGGCTCCAGGGGTTGGTGAAGTTCACGTACTTCAGGTCGATCGACTCGAAGCTGTTCTCCCGTCCTGAATCACGATTGAATACAAAAGTGTTTAAGCATCAAGTTTGAGACCTTTTCAAACTTCAAAATTTCTCTTTTGTCACAAGTACAGTTTTTAAATATGGGGACGTCTTTTTGGATCCATTTCTAAAACAATATCATCATCGATTACAATTGCACTGAATGTAAACTGTAAATTCTCCTCATTCCAATATATTTCACATCATGTGATATCATAGAAAGTTTAGAGGGCACGAGATAAATCATTGACTTAAACTGAACATTACTATGTAAATTATCTGGGAAGGGCAGATAAATACTGTGACTAAAGTCCAGATGCCCAACTTATCTGTTAGCCCAATGCAATCAAATGTAAACGTTTTTGTGTGTAAAATGGAATGCATTTTTCTGGATGAATACCTTGCACTTAACAAAGCGACACATCTGCGTGCAATGTGACTTGTACCCACCAGAGACGTCGAGGTCCACTTTGTAATGGATCAGGTGTGTGTGCAGGTTGCCCAGCACGTGGTGGTAGACCTTGGTTCCGTAGTTGAGACCGTTTGGCGTGAAGAACGTGGCGTGGATGTACCCCGTGGCGCTGACCTTGGACTCCATCACCCCGTTTTGGTAGAACATGAAGTCCCAGATGTAATCATAGTTGTAGACTGTGGAGGTGGCGCGCACCACTAGCACTGTGTTTTCGAGGCCACCGTAGAAGTTGTATCCCCCCATGTTGTTGGTGTTGAAATGCCTTCTGAGTGCGCTGCCCGTGTTCAACTCAAAAATGCACAGTGCGTTCTTGAAGTGCACGGGCTTGTCAGTGTCGTAGTAGTGGTACAGGTCTACGAAGGTGGCCATTTCAGGGCAGTCGATCCCGGGGGCCAGCTCGTACGTCGAGGTCCCCATTGCCCAGCCCGAGTCGATGAACTTGGTCTGCATGGCGGTCGGGGTGTCGCCGGAATAGAAGGCGATGGCCTCCTGGAGCCCGATCTCGTAGGCGATCCGCTCTCCGTTGAAACGAAGGTCAAAGATCTGAAGCCCTGCCGAGGAACGCACGCGGTATGCAAACGACCATCCTGCGTATTCGATGAAGTTGCCATCAATCTGGTAGCGAGGTCCTTGTGGCTCGACAAACTTTGGCCCGTGGTTGTCTGAGGCGTAGTTGCTCTGGCCACGCGGGATGTAGGTGGAGAAAAGGTCTTCATCATCATGCTCAGGCAGCTGGACTTTCTCTAATTCTCCTCTCTCATACTTTCCCACCAGCTCCTCCACACTGTCAAAGTACTGGCTGTTGTACCACACCTTCTCAACAAACCATTTTTCCGAATCTAGGTCCTTGTGGTTGATCAGAATTTCAAATCCAATGGGGTGCATGAAATAGCCCTCAACATCTTTTTGCAGCATTATCCAGCTTCTCCTCTCCCCTTCGTCGAGTCCACGGGGGGACACGTCTGTGAAGGTCAGGCAGCGGTTGCTGCAGTTTGCAAAAGTAAAGCCTCCTGATGACTCAAACAGCAGCGTCCGGGCCTGGATGGAGATCTTGTCCAGGACGTGTTTGAGGTGTCGGTACTCTGCAGTGGTCATGGGTCGGGACTCAAACGTGATGAACTTATCCTTCTTGTAGGGCTTGACTTTGTGGCTCTTTGGGAATGGTAGGGGACTTACAACGTATTCAGTGATATTAGGCTTGGCCTGCTTCCCGAATTGGACCACGACACGGGCCTCTCGGGGCGGTTTGGCCTGGCCACGGTCCAGGGCCTTCAGGGCTTCCTGTTTCCTCGGGACGTTGAGCTCAATCAATAAGATGCTGTTCTTTTTCAGAGGATTGCTGCGGGCATCAGTCAGTCCCAACTCTGGTAGCTTGTGAAGGTATGCTCGGACGGCCTTCAGCTCACGAGGAGTGAGGTCTGCATACATCGAGGCACCATGATGAGCCCAGTCTCGCCCCCTTGATCTTTTCAATCTTGTAGCACCACAGCTCACCAGTAGAACCAGTAGAACATGGAAAACCCTCATATCTGGAGAGAGAGAGAGCAAGAGAAAGAGAGAGAGAGAGAGAGAGAGAGAGATTGAGCATCTGGTCTAGAGCATCCAGTGTAGTATCAAGGAAAAACGATCTTTAAAATAATCACTATTGATAATATTTGAACAAGAAAACCCAAGTGAAACATTTTGGATGGCAGGTCAAAGCTAGAAGTAAAGCGAAATAGCAAAAAAAGACATTTCTACAATTGCATTCAGAATTCTTCATTGTCATTGCTTTGAATCAGATTTCCAATGAGATAAAAGGCTTTCAACTACTACCACTCTAAAGAGTTGATGCACAACGTAATCAATGCAACCATCGTTAACGAATAAGAAATGTCATGGTTTTCAATTCAACTAGTATTGTGTTGCCTTTGAGCAACCCCTGTAAAGTGTCAGAAACAATATTTGATTAGATACATTATAGGACATTAACTGGCCACCCAGCACATTTCCTGAAATGAAATGTAATTAACAATGAACACATTGCTCACTTTAACCCATCTAGTGTTCATATTCCTGATGGTAATTTATACAAATATGCCATTCAGAGCCTTTTGTTATGACCCTGTTTGTTTTTTTGTTTTTTACTAATTTAATGTCACCCCAGGGTACTGGGGAGCTTTTAGGAATGATCATATTAAAGCTATCAAAACCTTCTCGCTAATAGCAACATCCATATCACATCCCAATTGTGAATCATAACAGAGATAATGAACAAGCAACGTTTCCCACCATTAGAATATTTGGTTTCAAGTTTGCATTACATGCCTAAATGACAGCACATGTTTAAAGAAACCGAATGTTGAATTGAATGTGACAAAGTAAGCCGGCTGTACCTGTGGAATACACTTCAGTCCGAAGTGTCCTCTTCCTCAGAACCGTCCGAAAACCAGCTGAAGCCTCGCAGCCAGTTGACAATATTTCCTCTCTGCTCTGGGACAAAAGTGTTGAGTAAAATGAGGAGTTTAACCCTCCTACAGAGAAAGTACATGATTGGCCAACGGGTTGTAAATATGATGAAACAACAGATGCTTTCTGGAGATAATTATTCTGCTCCAGTTGATTCAGTGTCGGAGGCGTACGCTCAGCGACACGAGGCGTGGCCAGTGTTCTGAATGAAAACACAAGTCAAATATTTATCTTTACTTGGGCAATAAGTCAAATATTCCGATCCATTGACATGCTGAGAGCTTTTCCATTGTCATGGAATAAAGAGGGAAATGTTCCTCACCCACCTGCTGTTTGCAGTGCATCAAATGGAAACACTGAAACATGGATAGTACAACAAAAGGTTAGCCTGGAGCCCGGCGGCGCTCTGCTCCCCTGCATGGACCAGTGGTACCGAGTGGACCTCTGGCTCGGCCGAAGGCAGGCCAGTGCAGTGGCCACTGAGCCACTCCCAATCCTATATGTTTCTTTATGATGTGTACATTAAACCCTAGATGGTCTGATTTTGATTTGTAATAATCACTTCAAGTATTCAGTAGTTCAACCTTTAACAACATGTGATGTCCAATAGGGTCCAATGTACACTTTTACATTAATCGCATAACGTGTAAGGACCTATTGAAGAAATCTGAATTTTACTCTACAACTGTGGAGTTGCTGTTAGCACCAGAGATGTTATTACTGTTAGGACCAGAGATGTTTTTACTGGCAGGCTCAGAGATGTTATTACTGTTAGGACCAGAGCTGTTATTACTGTTACCACCAGAGGTGTTATTACTGTTAGCTTCAGAGGTGTTATTACTGGTGGGATCAGAGATGTTATTGCTGTTAGGATCAGAGATGTTATTATTGTTGGGACCAGAGATGTTTTTACTGGTGGGGTTAAAGATGTAATTGCTGGTGGGATCAGAGATGTTATTGCTGTTAGGATCAAAGATGTTATTGCTGGTGGGGTCAGATATGTTATTGCTGTTAGGATCAGATATGTTATTGCTGGTGGGGTCAGAGATGTTATTACTGTTAGGCCTAGAGATGTTATTGCTTAGTGGAAACCAGGCTACCCCTTCCTTTTTGCGAAACTCTAAAGACAATTTCTCTCAAAAATGAGCTAAAAATCTGAAAATAGTGTTTCTATTTTGCAAGTGGAAAACTAGGTGGGGCTCGTACAACACAGAAACAGAAGCAGAATGACTCGGGGACAGAACCATGCAAACCTCACCCCAATCACAGTCCCTAAGTGTTGGACTCTGGTGTGAGGACACTGACAACTCCTTCCAGTGTAGCCTGAGATCATGCTAAGGTGTGCTGAGGTGGCAGCTGTGTTTGAGCCTCCTTTTCTGGGGGTCACGGGGTCAAATGTTGGAGAGTGGTGAGTGTGAAAGCCTCAGTGCCCCATGTCTATTGTCTGCTTCATTGAATACACGCCCCCACTATCTTTCCTGGAACATCTCCCCTTATAGGATTAGGCTCTGACAAACATCTCTTCATCCTGGGAGTTAGGCACACACATTATCTCTCTCTCTCGGTCTCTCTCTCGGTCTCTCTCTCTCTCTCTCTCTCTCTCTCTCTCTCTCTCTCTCTCTCTCTCTCTCTCTCTCTCTCTCTCTCTCTCTCTCTCTCTCTCTCTCTCTCTCTCTCTCTCTCTCTCTCTCTCTCTCTCTCTCTCTCTCTCACACACTCTGAGGCCTCCTTACCTACAGTGTTGTGTACTGTTTGATTGGGCGAGGCATGCATCATAGAGACGGGGGCCAATGCTGGCTCCAGCAGCTGTGACCCGGCCACCTATAGCCAATGACAGTGGCCTCAGATGGCACTGCAGCTGGGAGTCACCCCCTCATTTAAAACAGAGAACAGGGGGCACCTTGTGTTAGACAACACACCGCTTGAGGGAGGATTATATTCAACTGGATCTGACAGAAAAAGAGAAACAAGGCATAGAAAAGAGGCCCAAACTGGCAGCCAAGGATTGACTTCATTGTTTTTAAAATATCTTCTCAAAACATTATCTCAAAAGCACTTTTTACGGTAAGCAGGACAATTTTATCTCTGGGTCAGCGTGGCACTGATTCTATTAGATTCTGTCTCCCTCTGCCAAGCACATTTGGCATTTGAGAAGTCATTAACATAGCTATGGTGATCTTTATAACAGCGTTGGCCTCATGTGTTGGCTTCATCACCAGCTGTGTCTGGAGAAGCTGCTCGTGTAAACCTCTTGTCCTCACGTTGCTCAGGAACAATGTCTGGATGGAGGACCACGGAGAAGCTCCTGGTGGTCCTGCTGGGACTGCAGCTGGCGAACGGAATGGGGTCTGTGGTCACTCTCTGCTCTTCACAGCTGTCATTAGTCGCGCCCTCCGGCCTCGGACGCTGCGGAGTGCTGACTGATGGCCGTACTAAATACTGATGCTGCTGTGATGATTCATTCATCACTCATGATTCATTTCTTTTTCTTTGCTAATGGTGGCTGTCTTTTTACTAAGTGGACTTTACTTAGTGCCGTACCCAGGATGTCATATTTAATAAGGGTTACTTCTTTTAATTGGATTATAATCAAGTCAAATCAAATACTCCATTTAGGTGAACTGCACTTAAATTTTAAATGCGCGCGTTGTATTTCTTGTTGTGTTTGTGGAAAGAGCTTTCATGCAAAAGAGCATTTTTTTTTCCCGATCCAACTAAATATATAATTTATGAACACAGATATCATCTATATGCATGTATATATATCTTCTTTATATATTTATATAGATATATAATAAGATATATAATATATATTTATATATATATATATACAATAACCCAGATTCCCTCTCCTGGTGGTGCAGCCGGTGGTGCCACCACAGGGTGGAGGAGAGGGTGCAGCGCGTGCTGTCTCCCCGGCAGCAGCTGGAGGTGGGGTGCTCCCAGGTGTTCCAGTACAACACCCAGGGGTGGCGGCTGGACGTGGACCGCATGCGCAGCCGACACGGCGGCGATGACGGCATCGCCCGGTACTACCAGCAGGAGGGCCCCGGGGCCTCCTGCTCCCTCTACAGGTAGGCCTCCTGCTCCCTCTACGGGTAGGCCTCCTGCTTCCTGTACGGGTAGGCCTCCTGCTCCCTGTACAGGTAGGCCTCCTGCTAGCTCTACAGGTCGGCCTCCTGCTAGCTCTACGGGTAGGCCTCCTGCTCCCTGTACAAGTAGGCCTGCTGGCCTCCTGCTCAGCCTGATGCTCACACAGGAGTAAGTAGTGAGAGGAGGAAGCCAGGGCACAGGGAGCAGGTGCTGGCTGTATGTCATGCTGGCTGTTCAGGAGGCGCCTGGCTGAGGGGTAAACACAGTCAAGGACATGATGGCCACTACGCAGGCAGTTCTGCTGGGACACAACAACAGTCAAACCAATGGAGCGCCAGCATCACTGCAGCTGGATCCAGAACCTTTTCCGGCTCAGTGGAATCTCCTGGTCTGAAGGTTGTTTACTGGGAGCAGTGCTGATGTATCATTGGTTTATTATACACTGGCTTACTACTGTCAATGCTGCTATTTCCTTAATGTGGTTTGAGATTTAAATAATTCTTTTAGGAACAGATTGAAACAGATGCTGGGCTTCTGGTTGCTTTAGCTCTTTGTGTTTTTAAAGTGGTTTAGACAACAAGACTTGACTTCTGCAAGAGGAAACTGGATGCCATCAAAGAGGACAGTAAAATATTCCTTCCGGAACGTTGACCGTTTGTGGCGGTAATCAAGACCACAAAACAAGGTCTTGAAAGGCCATTGAACAAAGCAAGGACTGGATGGACTAGATGTCTTCCTCTGTGTGTGTCTGTCCTCCAAGGACTGGATGTCTTCCTCTGTGTGTGTCTGTTCTCCAGGCCCCCAGAGGTTCAGAGCCAGCTGGTGAACAAGACGGTGCAGGGCTGCTGTGAGGGCTGGGGTGGACCCCACTGTTCACAGGGTAAGGACCCTGTAAGCCACAGGCCCTACAGGCCTTCTACTGGACAGCGTAGGGACCCCGTAAGCCACAGGCCTTCTAGTGGACAGGGTAAGGACCCCGTAAGCCACAGGCCCCACAAGTCTTCTAGTGGACAGGGTAAGGACAATGTAAGCCACAGGCCCATAGGCCTTCTAGTGGACACAGCAACGCGTGGCCCAAAGGGAAAGTTTGTTGGGCCATTTGATCACACAATTAACATTCATTGAACACTGGAAGATTAGAGTTGCATTTTCACCGTTTAACACGGTAAACCATCACATCACCATCAGCAGTGACAAACCACGCCCTCCCTCCGCTCACAGGCCTGGGCGAGTGGGGTCGCTGCTTCTCCACCTGGAGCTGTGAGGACTTCCCCGGGGTCCACAACTCGTCCCTGATGTCCAGGGAGGAGTGCTGCCGCAGCTCCTGGGCTCTGAGCTGGCGCAACTCGTCCGACCTCGCCTGCCTGTCGTGTACCTACACACTGCTGCCTGGTCAGTGGACACACACACACGCACACACACATGCACACACACACACACAGTATCTCATTAGGTAGAGCGGGTGGACAGAGCGGGTCGTCCACTAACCGTAGGGTCGGTGGTTTGATCCCCCTTGATCCCCCTCCTCATGTCGAACCCCACAAATGTACTGATTGTAAGTCGCTTTGGACAAAAGCGTCTGCTAAAGGCCCCTTACCCTTCACACACACACACACACACACACACAGTTGTCCTGTGAACTCTTCATAATGTGCACCGGTGAGAAAACCCTCAGACCTTTGTTTCATTGTCTGTACTCTCCTGGTCATGGCCTTATTACAATCAGGCCATGAAATGCAAGAGACATGTGACAAACAGAGAGCAGGACCAGCCATGATGTCACAGAGAGCCTGTGATGTGAACGTCAGCCGTGGCACAGCCAGGATTTTAGGGCCCTCTGTATCCTCACATCTCTCCATATCTTCACAACAGCCTCTGTGACCTTGCTGTGACCTCACTGCAGGGTGTCCCCTGGCTCAGTACGTCAACTGCTTCAGGCGGTCGGGGGTCACAGCCAGGCAGGCTTGAGGAAAACGTTTCTTCAGCTCCATTATGTATACGACATAAATCTTTTATGATTTTTATTCCAGGGCCATGTCTTAGGCAAAGACACAAGACATGAGGCTTCATTGAAATTACTTATTGTGTTACTGAGCAAGGTGACATCATGCATTGAAACACACTCGCCTCACCTCACCTCAGTTTTGAGTGTTAAAAGATGGACGCCAAGCATTTCCTGGTTTTTATCACTTCCTCTTTCAAGTTTATTCAGTTTGTCTGAATTATGTTCATTCTTCAACTTATGCTAAGTAACTGTGGCGCTGTGGTGCTGCTGTGGTGATGGATAGTGAGAGGACATGATTACTGAGCTTTTTAAACAGCTCCAGGGATTACTGGGACCAAATGACAGGCTGCACAAGCAGGAGGCTTGGCGACAGAAACTCAGCTAAAGTAAATAAAGGGATTGTATTATTTACTTTGAACATGTTTCTTTGTTTCGCTGAAAGTGGGAAATGACTGGCCCTTTTGTAGCTCCATCTTCCCCTTTGATCTGGACATCGTCCTGCTTTAGCTCTGTCCTGCTGATGACTTAATCTCACCCCGGGTTATGAAATATGTATCTCGTTAACCATGATGTATATTCATGATCAAGGTTTGTGCCGCAGTAAGGGACAGTGTCCAGGATGCGTACGGTTGAGTTCTGATATTAAAAGGTTATCACAAGGTTTGTGTAACCTATGGAGCGACATGGTGATAGTGATCAGGCTGCCTCATTCAGGGCCTGTGGGAAAGGTCCTGGCAGAGCTTCAAGCGTATTATCTTACCCTCCTGCAACCCTCATGTCCAGGACTTCAGCCAAAGTCCAACTCATTCCAGGCTGTCGCACTAATAATCTTTCGACTTCTGTCTGGCTTTTAGACTCCCATCATAGAGGGGCTTGCATAAACAAAAATTGCATACATGTTATGCCAAGATGAAATACAGGATAGAAACGTCCTCTCGAGAATCTGCAATCACATCCCAACGGTTCTGAAACGCCTCACAGGGAGAATAAGTCTCCCCCGCTCTGCGGTCTCCCCCTCCCCCCCCTCCTCCAGACTCCCAGTCGTCCCTGCTGGTGCGAGGGAGCCCGCTGCGCAGTGACAGGGACCCCCGGGGCTCCGCCACCTGCATGACCTGGGGAGGGGCTCACTACCGCTCCTTCGACAGGAAGCACTTCCACTTCCAGGGCAGCTGCACCTACACGCTGGCCGCCTCCGCCGACGGCACCTGGGCCGTCTACGTCAGCACGCACTGCGACGGAGGAGGCCGCTGCAGGAAGGTGAGGGGAACCCTGGTCACGCTCAGGGAGAACCAGGCTCGGGGTCAAAAGATCAGACTGCAGCCGGTCAGAGGTGGTTGGACTTCAGAGACGTTGAGAAACTACAAACAGATTTCCTATTCATTCCAGGGTTTAAGCTAAGCTTAACCTTTAACCTAAGCTTTCCGCAATCTGCCCCAGTGTGCTGTTTTCATTTCCTTCCTCTTAACATCAGGAGGCAAACGTCTGTAAATTGTACATTTATACTTTTAATGTCAAATGCTCTGCCACATAAACGTTTGACCCTCTATCTGTCAGCAAGAAAACCATTACCAAAGAATTAACAGTCCAAATTGTCATGAATCATTTTATTGTGTTGTCAATATAAAAGGATAAATGTCTTTGACCAGAGACTTTGCACTGGGCTAAAGATGGCAGCATTTCTGTGGCATTCCCCAGTGGAGGCTAAATGATTCTTCAGTTTGAAGCAGTGGAGGTACAACCCGTGCTCTGCTGACCCTCAGGGAGAAGCACTGACCTGAGCACTGCTGCATGATGTGTGACCTTGCAGGCTCTCCGGATGATGCTGGGTCTGGACCTGGTGTCCGTGGGCCTGCAGAACCTCACCCTGAACAACGCCCCGGTGGCCTGGGGGGAACCGCTCTTCAGAAAGGGTTGGGAATGTGCAGACGTTTCCTGTGATGAAGTTGAATCTAATCTAATCTAATCTCATGAAACCAAGGCTGAGTGAATCACTCGGGATGCTGATCTTGTTCCTACTGTAGGAGTCAGTGTCCATTGGCTGGGGGACTTTGTCTTTGTGGAGAGTGGCCTCGGGGTGAGGGTGAAGTTTGACTTGACCAACACGGTGTACCTGACCGTGACCGCTGAACACATGGCCACCACCAGGGGGCTCTGTGGGCTCTACAACAACAACGCCCGCGGTGAGAGACGCATGGAGTCTTCGCTTTCCTCCATCTTATGTTGACATCCTGAACACGCGGGGCCTCAGATTTGAGTGAAAAACTGCAAATGCTGCTGTGTTCATGTGCAAAAATCCCTTTGTAAATCCTCCCCGTACGCGCGCACACACACACACACACATGCATACACACACACGCACACAA
>OMKI01025135.1:0-12757 GCA_900302315.1 Phycis blennoides
AATGTTTAATGTCAGGTGTCTATGACTGAATCTTACAGAAACAAACCACACTGATGGCATATAGAAGAGTTAAAACAGTGACCGAATCCCCATTGTTGGACATGGCTGAACTCCGTCACTGTGCTAGGCTAGCCGACTTAGCTTGACGCACGCTCCTGATCTTGAATCTAGAATCGATTGCTCCTCCTTGGGTCCCCGGATGTTGCAGTTGAATTATTTGTGGTTGAATTTTTGGAGGTTGAATTTTTTGAGGTTGAATTTTTGCAGTTGAATTTTTTAACGTGTAAAAACTTTCAGATACATAATGCATACTCAATGCATAAATATTCAGTGCTAGAAATTCAATGGCTTTTTTTATTTCAAACTCTGATGACACAGATTTACTCCCATACACAGTCATCTCTTGACTGACCACAATCATGACCTCAGTTCTCTCTTTTTCCTTCGCTCACTCTCTACTTATATTTCTTTATGCATTTTTCTCTATCTATCATTCATTTTATCTCCACCTCTCTTTGTTAATCTCTCTATTTCTCTTCATCATTTCTTTCACTCTTTTTCTCACCAATTGGCGTTTCATGACATCATTACATTAACACCCGCGTAATAACACACACACACACACACACACACACCCGGCATGTAACCCTCATGTCCCACGGTGATAATGACATGATGTCACACCTTAGATCACCACGGAGCGCTCTGATTGGTCAACGCAAAGAGCGACTGGTTATTCTGTGTCCAGAATAACCAGAACTGCATTCCTAGTCTCCTTAGTCTCGCTATAAAGTCACAACGCGACATCTTCTGTCGCAGTTGGGTTCTGACTGCGGTCGGCACAAGGTTGGCAAGGGAGAAGCTCTCCGTCACACGTTACCAAAGTCCAAACTCTCATCTAGTCACACTTGTGAATTAGCCAACCTAACAGAAATCCACCAAAACACACGAGTGTTTACACGCTGTTAACTAAAAAAACAATTCAGTGTTCACCTTTAGAGTTCGCCAGGGTGTATGTGTCGCTGTACGCGGTGCGGCCGTCCGCCCCGGTGGTCTGGCACCGGTACTGGCCCACGGGTAAGATGTCGAAGAAGCCCATCTTGTTGGTGTAGTGGGCGTGGACCTTCTCCCCTCCCGGGAGACTCCTCAGCGTCACGTGGGAGTCCGGGTTCGAGACGCGGCACGGGATGAGGAATCTGTCACTGTAGAAGGGGAACACGGCGAGGTTGGCCGCTTCCTCCGGGACGAACGGGACCTCTGGGTCTGGACGGGAAACCATCAAACACACCGCTCGGACCTCAAACATCCAAGACGCTGCCACATATCGACGGCCGGAGAGCAAAACCTCCTGTCTGCAAAATGATCCAGGAAAACTATTCTATCTGTACTTTGCGAGGCACTAATACATGGTCGGTATTGTTAACACATAATGTAGAAATGTAGTCCAAAAACAGTGTATTGTATTGGGTATCATTAAAAACCGCATTTTGCAAGAACAAAAAAACACTTTTTGTTTAGTTTTGTCAAAAAAAAGGGAGTTTTTCAGATGGGAGGTCGTGCTCTTCGGCCGTCGTTATGAACCATCATCAGCGATAGAACACGAGCCCCGTTAACACCACAGACTGAACAACACGACGTGTCAGACAAACGTTTGTCACCTGCGACAAAAATGTAAACGTTGGCCTCTTCGGGGTTCACGTCGTCGTAGTCGTCGTCCGGTCGCGCGTCGACGCCCGCGCGCTGACACGTGTACGTGCCCGTGTGCTCCACGGACGCGCGGGGGAAGAACAGCGTGGAGGAGTTGGAGGTCGTGAGCACGAAGACGTCTTCGGGCAGAGGCTCGGCCCAGAGCACGTCGTCGCCGAGGCAGCTGACGTTGAAGGCGGAGCGCGGCGGGAGGACGAGCTCCTCCCCCCGCGGCTCGATGAGCGGCGCGGCGGCGCGGGAAGCTGCGGAGGAGACGTTGGATGAACACGTGCGACTAAAACACACGACGTCACTGAGAAACGAGCGTTGGTTTCATCATTTAGCTGTTGAGTTCTTACCCGATATGGCGCCCAGCAAGACAACTCCCAACATAAGAAATGTCTTCATTTCGGCCATGACCGTTGTGTTTTTTTTGGTGGTCCTGTAAATGAAAAACACATGTCTCACTCACGGGGAACGTAAACAGTCCTATAGTTTACGTGACGACTCACTCCACGCTCATCCAACAACATTGATATTCACATTTAAAACACTTGCGTGTAGGGTTAATAATCTGTTCCATCTTGTGAGGCAGGTTTTCACTAACAGTTTGGGTGTTTATTTGCGGTTTTGAGGATAAGGGCGTTGATTTCTGGCTGCACATCTGGGGAATATTCGGGGCAGGCTGATGGACTGAACGATACTTTTTTCTCGGATGGTGTTGCACTCCGCCCGGGAATGTCCACACGCTGGCCGCTAGATGGCGACACAGTCCGCGTTATAACTGCGTCGAATCCGTTACATCTCCGAATAGTTTAGGTTTTTTTTGCAGTCATTTTCTTCGTTTTCAATTTACGAAACAAGAATGGGCCTCGTGTGTTGATTCAACCATTTCCCCCATGAACGCGAGTGGATCTCTGCTGTCTATACTATAAATACAAATATCTATACTATAACTACAAATAACGTTTCTAGTATAAGCGATATCATTTCTTCAAGATCTACTGCAGGGAAAATGCATACGCACAGAAAACAAGAGCCAACATAAAGTGTTTCAAATTTTCCATTTGAATCGACTTTCTTGACAGCGACAAACACATCGAATTGGTCCATCGCGGTCCGTTTGACCGTAGATGTTGTCCAGGGACCCTCATGGATCTGTTATCAGACCCTGGCTTCCATCAACTGAAGAAGAGCGAAACAATCCAGTGAGGATACTGGATAACTGGATCGCACACTGCATTAAGAGTTCATACAAACTTCTCCAACTGCCTATTAGACAGTTTCTTCGATAGTTGAAACAATCTCTCCAGACCTCTGTTTTTCTATCTTTTATTTTCCCTTCTCGCTTTGAATTCATAACGCAGTGTCTGTCAGCATTGTGCGCTTTGTCCAATATGGATTTTACGGGAAATCCATCGAACAATGGCCCTTTACAAAATACTCATACAAAAACTGTTTGCTCTGACAGAGTGTTTTGTGGCTCCGGTTCATCCGGGACAGGACAGGCTAATTACCGTGCCAACCTGGGACTATAATTAGTGGAGGCGCTTCACGCGCGCTCTCTCTCTCTCTCTCTCTCTCTCTCTCTCTCTCTCTCTCTCTCTCTCACTACACACACACACACACACACACACACACACACACACACACACACACACACACGCACGCACGCACACACACACGCACGCACGCGCGCGCTTACACAACAAAGCATTATTCGCATGGGAATCTCTCCAGACATTGTAAATCCTCTTTTGCCAGGGTGTGAACACAACTTGTTGCAACCAAATCATTTCGAAATGAGATTTCAGCCCAAAGTCGTCTCCAGTCTTCACTGGCGCCCAGTTCATCTACGGCTGTGCGCTAGACTGAAGGAATGCTGCCCTGCTGTCTGCTCTGCTCTCCTGTTCAGCCTTAGAAACGCCTGCGATGTTCAATTGCTTCATAGTAGGCATACGTGTGTGAACTGAATCGATTGATTGATTATTATATTATCATCAATCTTCTCGTCTGAGCAATGTCTTCCCCTCACAGCGGAGGATAACACCCCCTAACGGGCTTATCAAACTCTTAGCACTTATTAAAACGTTTGGGGCTTGACATTTATTGCAGCGCGTCTCAAGGATCACAGAATAAGTCAATTATAACAGTAACGTTTAGATACTCAATGTATAGTTACGCAATACGCGTGCCGTCTAGTGTCTCCTAAATCCACCGGCAGAGTGCTTCAAAAGTTGTGACTCTAGAAGAACGCAGTTTGCCCAGATGAAAAAAGTTTCATTCCTCTTTGCCACTTTCTGGTCCGCAGGCTCGGATCATTCCAATGCAGATAGGCCTATTCCATCTGAAAGCATTCCATGTGCAGGCGAATAAAAAAAATGGGTTGAAAAAAAAAAAAGAATAGGCTTTCTCCAATGTGTTTCCCATTAAAATGTAAGGCATCTCCACAATAGCGCTGCAGTCCGCGAGGTGACACCTCCAGCTGTGAAGCCGACATGGAGCACTTTCATCCCGCCGAGGGAGCCACGTCTGCCCGCTAGGCCCCCGGAGGTGAGACCATATGGTGAACGATAAGAAAGAATTCTTATCATAAGTAGCTCTCTATCGCCCTATGATGTGTTGCAGAAATGAAAACGGACTGGGCATCCCAGGTCTAGTTTCATGGGAGAAATTCTTTTGCAGGGAAACAAAAAACTGATTTTCAACTGATTCCAAATGATTGGATAAAATGCATATTTTGTTGATTGTTGGGGATTCAACAAATTCTATTTTTTACGTTTGTTTTATTTTGGTCTTATTGATTTTTTTTCAATTGACATATAAAAACAACTCCCATCCACTCAATTAATGGACGCCAATACAGCTTACATTTGTCTTTAAATTAAACTGTTTTCATCAATATTCAAACGATTCTATTACCTTTTACAATCCCAGTGTTTTATATTCCTTTCGATTAATTACATCCAATGGGAATCAGGAGCGTAAAGGCTCCAGGAGGCTCCGGTCCGAGGTGCAGTATCAGTCCGGAGAAGTGGTTTGTTCGCCGGCAGAGCGAGCATACGTGCGCCGCTCCGTCCACTTCCACAGCCGCGTTTCTGAATGCGCCGGGGCTACAGCGACCTGTAATTGATTCAATGTTACAGTCCATACTCCTCCTCCCCCCCAAAAAAACTAATCATCTGGCTCAAAGTAAATAACTTGCAGGAAATGCCCCCCTTCTCTCCTCCTCCCCTTCACTTTAAGCGCAGAGTTTCTCTTCAAAATAAGAGTCTCGTTCAGAAAGACGAACAGCAGCGTGTTCAGTTTGTCTTTTGAAATGAGATGAAAGTTATATTTTCCTCATCCATACAGATATATGTTCCTTTTATTTGCAATTATAACTTCATACTAGAATGTTTATGTGTACAAATCTTTACGTTTAAGTCCATGATACAGTTTGATTGACCCTTTTTAAACATCCCGAATATGAATAGCTCTCTCGCCAACAGTGCGCTATTATTTTTTTAACGTGGCCTCTAAATATGCATACTTATGTATTTGTCGTTTGCTTATAGACCACATGATGGGAAAACCGCAAACATTTCTACAAACTCATAGAGGGCGCTCCAACACCACCTTACATCTCCTGGTGACTCCCCCCCCCACCCTACCACCACCACCACCACCGACCCCCTCTGTCGCTCGCTCCTTCGTTGCCTACCAGCTGCAATGCTAAAAAGTAGGTAGAAATTAGGCTTATAGATCTAGAAAGAGAGTAAGAGAGAGAGAGAGAGAGAGAGAGAGAGAGAGAGAGAGAGAGACAGAGAGACAGAGAGAGAGAGAGACAGAGAGAGAGAGACAGAGAGACATAGAGAGACACAGAGAGAGAGAGAGAGAGAGAGAGAGAGAGAGTGAGAGAGACAGAGAGACAGAGAGAGACAGAGAGAGAGAGAGTGTGTGTGTGTGTGTGTGTGCGTCTGTGTGCGTGTGTGTGTGTCTCTGTGTCTGTGTGCGTGCGTGCGTGCGCGCGCACATGGAACACGAGCACGTCTCCTGCGTGTTGCTGCAGGTGTGTCAGCTGTTTATCCACATAGACGAGCTACTATTCTATAAGTCGCCAGATCTCGTAGCCCGGGGTTGACCTGCCGGACCGAGGGGTGGGCAGAATAATGGCTCATTAGGAGTCACATATCTCGGGGCAGTGAAGCGGGGTATCCGAGCGAAGTTCCCCCCGGGGGGGGCTCGGCGCTCTGCAGCCGAGAACCACTCCGCTCCAGCCGATCGGCACAATCACTTCCACATGTTTCCTGAGCAAGCGCGAAAAGAACAGCATCCCTTGTTCTCTCAACAAAGGAGCCCTAACTTACCAGTTAAGCCAACCGTCAGCCCGCAGGCTTTTCACGGTTTCTCTTGTTGTGCAGCGCGCTTCAGTCATCAACGTAAGGATGCGTGAGTCAGAATAACAACTACATCCACGCCATATTCCACGATAGTTAAGACATGCATTCACGTGATGTAGAGTCGTAAAAGGCAATAACAATATGTATGAAGGGGTAGACGCCTCGGGAGAACAAAGACACAAAAAGATGGGTGCTTCCGCTGATTTAAAGTGATTCAACGTGATTCAACGTGAAGGTTAACTTTTTTATCCTCTCTTTGTATCAAGTGGCAGTTCAATGCTCGGGCGTATTGCGTTAAATATATTGCCCAGCGTTCGAAGACACTGCAACGTCAACAGCAACCACTGACCTAGTATGACCCGCCTTGGCCACAAGGGGGCGCGTTGTAGCACAATAGAAAAAAAAACTTTTTTGTAAATGCGCAATGGCTATATCTGACTTCAAACTTGACGACATTATTGAGACCCTGAAATTAAATAAAACATGAACAACCCTACAGAACATGCAGGTGTACAGGGGTTAGGAAGAGAATACAGACAGGTCAATAAGGAGCAGGTAGGGGGTATAGAGTGAAAACACAGAGAGGTCAATAAGGAGCAGGTGTTAGACAGTAAACCCAGAGACAGGTCATTGACACGCAGGTAGGGGGTAGACAGTAAAGAGACGGGTCATTAAGGAGCAGGTAGGGGTTAGACAGTCAATAGTGACAGGTCATTAAGGAGCAGGTTCGGGTTAGACAGTATAAGAGACAGGTCATTAAGGAGCAGGTAGGGGCTAGACAGTAAAGAGACGGGTCATTAAGGAGCAGGTAGGGGTTAGACAGTCAATAGTGACAGGTCATTAAGGAGCAGGTAGGGGTTAGACAGTCAATAGTGACAGGTTAATAAGGAGCATTAGGGTTAGACAGTCAATAGTGACAGGTTAATAAGGAGCATTAGGGTTAGACAGTCAATAGTGACAGGTTAATAAGGAGCATTAGGGTTAGACAGTCAATAGTGACAGGTTAATAAGGAGCATTAGGGTTAGACAGTCAATAGTGACAGGTTAATAAGGAGCATTAGGGTTACATGAACATGAACAGGTTCAAACTCAGAGGCTTTGGTCTTGGAGTCAAACCCCCTAACCACCCACCTGAGAAGACCAAAACAATACATCATACTATTCTATTCATACTATTCTGTATTATGAATACATTTAATTGATTATTTATTGTCTTTTTGTTTGTATTTGGGAAAAAAACAACAAGAAGAATAATCGTTGCATGTGTTTGACAACTCAGTGATGCAATTCTGTAAAGAAATGTGATCATGAGATTAAGAATCCCGCAGGTGAACAGGTGTCCTATGATTGGCCATGAAGGTTGTGACGTCACTGTGCGTGGAGTGACCGAGGGACGCCTGAACGGCAGCAGACCGGAGGAGGAGGTTAGAGATGGTTCCCAGAGGAGCTGTCCGGCGTGCTGAATCGTCCCCCGGAGAGCGCTGCCTCCCCCGCCCATTAGCGCTGCACAGCTCCGCTGCTCCGGAGAGATCAATACAACACGCCGTGATGTTACTGTCCAAGTGGTCCCCAAACATCATGTCTCCAAAAATATGGAGCACGGTAGCCGTTGGCTGAGTGTCTCCGGTGTCCTAATAACAAACAAAACAACAAAGCACATTTCTCCAATAGACTCGATTTGAATCGGCAACACGTTGGATCATTAATCCGAGACTCTAATAGTCCCAGAATTATAATCTAATTAATGAAGATAAATATCAGTGGGAATAGCCTATACATTCAACGTGTGAAATAAAGTAGCCAGCTTTTAGATTATCGAGCTACAATATCATTTCCCGTTCCATCAATTATTGTCAACTTGATTGTTACAAAACATGTGGCTGAAATAGCATCGTTTTTGTATATTTTATATAGGTTTATAACGTAATCCAATTCCACGCGTGCAGGTGTGTGTTAAACAACCGTGGTGAACTTGGGAAGAGGGCGTGAACTCGTGGCGAGCATAAAACCTGCGTGTTTACAGCGTGTTTAACCGGCTCCCACGAGGAGACGCGTGAAAGACGAGGTTAAGGGGCGCGTGTCCCCCCACCCCCCACCCGTCCCGCCCCATATTCTTACAATGAATAAAGCTCAGAATCAGTTCACGGATTTATGACGGATTTAGACGTCAGGGCGTGTCGAAGTTGAGGAGAAAATTTCGCTTGTAGATTCATGACCAGGGGTTCTCTCTCTCTGCCCCCCCCCGCGCCTCTCTCTCTCTCTCTCTCTTTCTCTCTCTCTCTCTCTCTCGCTCTCTCTCTCTCTCTTCCACGGTGGTACTTGAGCGCTTCTCCCCATGAAACAGCAGCTGCAACAGTCTGAAAGGCGCGCGCTTATTAATTGTCCTTTGTCATGCGTAATTGCCACACTTTGAATGGTATAGCAGGCCCGACCTCTGCGGAACGCTCCCGGCGCAGAGAGTGTGTTGGTCATGGAGTCTAGGTCTATTTAACGGCCTCTTAACGCCAACCGTCGAATTATATACGTCCCGCATAGAAGTCCTTACCTGAACTGTTGGACTCCCTGGCTATTATGATCTCGGAGACAGACAGTTCGGCTCGACACTTTCTCTGTGGGTCGAACAAACAGAAAAGGGCCTCAAAAGAGCCTCAGTCTATATTAGGGTGGCCCGGCCTCTCGGGGTCACCGCCAGTGGGTTTTTTTTCTATTTACTTTCACGAACTCCATTGTTGAAGCGTTTTTAATTGATCTGTTGGTCTTTCACGTGCACACCTGCGAGGTGATGACGTCTAATTCGATTAATACGAACTTCAATATATATTCATTAGGTGGCTTTCGCCCAATAATGTATGATCACCAGCGGGACGTGAATGGGCGCCATGAATGAGTCCGCGCCGGACTCAAACTTCACCTGCTTCCCCTCTCAATTAGGAATGTATCCCAAACTCTGACAGAAACGCGTTAAATTAACCGTTAGCTAATTTCCAATGGCCCCTCCTACGTAATCCCTCCTTGGAGTCTATTCCATTTTTCTCGCCATGCCCCCTTAATTTACCATAAGTTGAAAGGTTCAAATAGGGCCTAATGAAACAGTGACTAAATGGTTCTCTGGGACTCGGAGGAACCCCGGAGCTGCCTCTTCAAAGCCCTGTGAGCCCGGAGCCGTCGGGGGTCCCGGGATAAATACGAGTCCCAAGGCAGCACAATCTAACATGTCAAAGCCTTTGCACAGTTTTATATACCCTTGTTCTGTGGTTCTGAAGAAATAATCAACCAACGTGGGACCGAAACCGCAATTAAACTCGCTTTGGACAACCAAAATCTCTTCAAAAGCGAACATTAATGGGCTATTGGCCGTGCACCAGGGGCGCGATCGGGTAGCCTTTTGTGGTCAGGATTCAGGAGAGCCAGGCCTACAGCTATAGTCGTCATAAAGCTTTTACACACTCGTTTCACATTCAAATGGCCCAATAGACGCGGACAAATTATTCTACCTTTAAAAATCAAATTGGTCTAAACGTAAGATATATGAAACGTCAGGTGTCACCATGCATGTTAAATAAAATATAATTCTAATGACAGCTTTATAGAGGACCGTTGTTATGAGACTCGAACAAGGCAGTGAAGTATCAGGCTATACATAATTCTTTATTTATTAGGATACATAGGGACTATATTTCTCCCGGGGATTATGTTATGATTAGCTGATCTTTTAATTATCCTGGACTTAAAATATTATCTAAAGAATAATAATAATAACCACAAAAAACACTTTTATCAAACCACTATCATTGAAGCTTACAGAAATGTTTTACATTTTTAAAATACTTATGCTACATTTTTCTATTGAATTGGAACAGACATGCTCAGTTATGGATAATATGGATAGATGGATATATATATGCCTATATATGTATCTAGCTTTAGCCACATATCTGTATCTATATCTATAGAAACATATATAGGTGAACAGATAGAGTCAGAAGAAAGGAGGTTCAAAGGATAAAAGGTTTTACTATCCACTTTCTCTACTAGAAAAACAAAACTGTCTAGTTTTTGTGCATTTGTATTGTATTTTTCCATTATTAATCGTTTAAATAACACAACAAACGTGTAGTGTAAAACGCAATCACGAAATAAATGTAAAGGTATGAACACACAAGTTTTTATTTAAATAAATATACATATTTTACAAATTCACAGAAGGGCTATTGAATGAGCACGGATTGCATCGCACCACTCCACCGCCTTGGCGACGCGCGCGGGATCCCGTCATTATCTCACATTTGCCGGTTGGACGCTCAGTCAGATCTCGCGATACAGCTCAGGTGCGCATCCCTTCAAGGGTTAAAACACGGCGGGCCGGCAGGCAGGCAGGTACGTCATCTTGGGTTTTTGATATACACACGTGATACATTTCAAACAGACACACAGTGCACTAGTGTACAGTAGGGCAGCGGGACACTTGTTCACAACTCCAACAGTTCTACTTTGTCTTATACTTTACGCAGTGAGTTCACGAGGCGCGGAGGAGGGGTCGACGCGGAGTTTTTTTTTTTCTTGTAATATTCCAAGGAGGGTACACGTGGGGAATTGTCGCTAAGTGCCAAGAGTGAAACTATCCCATCGGTCAGGTCGGGGACACCTCCTCCTTCTCCTCCGAGGTGGAGGCCGGGGACAGGGACCCCTCGTCCTCCGACCTCAGGTAGTCTGTGTGGGTGCTGCTGCTGGCGCACTTGCAGCCCCCGTGAGCACCCCTCTGGGTGCCCTTGCCCTCCTTCTTGTGCTTCACCCTCCGGTTCTGGAACCAGATCTTCACCTGCTTCTCTGACAAGCTCAAATAGGTGGCGATCTCGATTCTGCGCAGTCTGGAGAGATACATGTTGGTGGAAAACTCGCGCTCCAGCTCCAGAAGCTGCGTGCTCGTGAACGCCGTGCGCATCCTCTTGCCGTTCTGTATGTGGCTGTTCTCGGACGCGCCTGTGGACAGAAACATTGAAACATTTAGGGTTTGCCGTCACATTGTAAACATTACACTATAAAACTGACACTGATTTCTGCGGTGCGTAATTTTGCGTAACCCCCCCCCCCCCAAAGTTCGATCTACTTTCTAAATAGAAAAACTAAATCAAAACAAAGCAAATCATTTTAAATGTTTAGCACTTTTGTAAACTTCGGAAAGTGTTCTTACCTATGGAGAGGCAGTGGTACCTCCGGGGATCTGTGACGCTGTACGTGGGGGCGCAGACAGGTGTCTGTCCCGGGTGCGCAAGAGCGGTGGACGGATGGTGGCCCATCCTGTGGCAGTACTGCGCCTCCGCGCCGGGAAACTGACTTTTGAGGACGGGGATGCCGCTGCGCGAGGAGTGGATGTGGGACGTGACGCACATGGGACACACGCAGAAAGTCCCGTTCTTCCTGGACGGGCAGACGGGCGCGCTGACGCCCAGCACGCTCGGCGAGTGCATGCTGACGGGGATGAGGAAGTCCCGCACCGGATGCTCCACCGGTGCGGGGCGCACGGTGTCCTTGATGATCAAAGAGTCGACGTAGAAGGACCTCGACATGGCGATGGCGGTGTGTGTGTGTGTGTGTTGGCGCTAGGGATGAGTTGTGTGTATTTCGATCCTCGTGCAAGAGGATAGAGGTTTTCTATGAGCGCCTCGGGATGTGAAAAGGTGCTTATGTTGACGGCTCAACAAAAGGGGAGCTCGAGGAGGGCTGGCCCTGCAGCGTCATCCACGTGCGTTCCCGTTCCGAGGGTTTACGCAGCCCGACGACCCACACCACGTGACGTCTCTCCGGCTCTCAATTTGGAGATTAGCGGCTTTAACGCCACAATCAAGGACACTGGTGAAGTCTGGCTAAAGTATGGCCGGACACATTTAAGGTTAATTAAAATAAACTTTCAAGCTTTCTTTAACAATGGCCAAGCAATAATTTAAGTATCCAAATAACACACAGGCAAAAGACGAGTTAAATATGTATAATAAAATGTTATTTAAAAAGGTAATTTTGGCTTATATTAAATATTTGTACATTTACTATAACAACGTACTTACCATGAAAATTATGCACAATGATTTTCAGCCTTGTTCAATATTGTGTACAACTATGGGGGGGGGGGTAGATACGACCGTCTGACTGGACAGTATCAATAAGAAGATATTAAAATACAAAGCGTTGGTCAATGTATAATTATCTGTACCAGAAAACAAAACAAAAAAACAGAAAATATATAATATGTAGTTACCCACCAGATCCCTAACAGCGAAATATTTCGGACGATTTTTGCCATTGTTTTTCCTTTTCCATCGACATGTCTCATTATGGGCATATAGCGCCCGCGTGCTCCACCTTCCACTACACGAGCAGGCTGCTGCGTCTCGCGCCACCAGGTGCACAGGTGACCAATTAGCGCACCAATTAAACACGTTTATGTTTCACACCGCCGAGCAATTAAAGAATTATCAACTGCGGCTGAGTCCGAGTTTCTGCTATTTGATGTCGATTAGGAAACGATTAGAAAGTGTTTATTATGGGTGAGTCTGCGAACGGTAAACACGCAGCTATTCCAGATATGCGGTAATCCACGTCTTGTGACAATAATTAGTGGGTTTGATCCGCGGACGGGTCACCAGTCGGTCCGCGCGCTGCTTTCATCTGTTAAGTAACGCCTCGAGCCCTCA
>OMKI01025163.1:0-10000 GCA_900302315.1 Phycis blennoides
CACACACACAAATAAACCACGCCAATCCCATTCCAGTTTGCTGACTCACTCACACCTACAATTTCTTTTTTTTAATAATTAAAAAAACCAACAACATTTGAGACACATGCGAGGTGGGGAGGGAAGAGAGATGAATGGATGACCTCACCTTTTCACCCTGCTCTCCTTTGAACCCCTTTTTCCCCTGCGGATGGGGAGCAGAAGATAACTCTTTAATCATGCTGCTATATGGCTATAACGACATCATTATGGTTCTGATGGGTCGAGGCTACCATGTCACGTATTTCATTGGTTGGAAGATGTGAAGGATGTAGCAGCTGTATACACACACACACACACACACACACACACACACACACACACACACACACACAGTATATCAATTTAAATGCGTGGAGATGGAATGAGGAGACTGTGTACCCGAAGACCGGTGACTCCTTGGATGCCCTGGTCGCCCGTGTCCCCCTTAAAATGACACACGCACACACACACACACACACACACACATACGCACACACACACGCACGCACGCACACGCACACGCACACACGCACACGCACACGCACACACACAGTGTAAAAGACGAGATAGGTGAAATAAAATATTGTTTTTTTTTCATTATTTGACTGAATGTGTACCTTGGGGCCGATCGGTCCTGAAAATCCAATGTTCCCCTGCGAGAAAAAAAAGTTAACCATGAAAATGAAATGGTACTTGAAACACTACATGAAAATGAAGTGTGTCTGATGACTTCAGGGAAATGAGGAGACATGAGCACGGGACAAAAAACTAAACACAGGAGCATTTGTGATTTGACAAACCGCTGACCGGTGAGATGCTAGACAGTTAGCACGTTTTTTTTTTGGGGGGGGGGGTGTTAAATGTTAGGTCTGACTGCACGGAACGGAACATTGGCACAACAATTTCTTTGCGAGCCGTCCAGCAAGTTACACAACAAATGAGGTCATCCCATCACACAATTAAAAAGGTGAAAAACAGATCACTGTGGGCTGTTTTTTTGTTGTTGTTGTTTTGTAATCTTCTTCTCCGAACGACATTTCAGACTTCACGTCGCGGTGGAGGTCTGCCCACAAACAGACTCACCAGACAAACACCGCTTGACATATAAACTTCTATTATGACTGGTGAAGCCGTACAACCTCAGCGTTTGAACAAAGCACCTTTTCTCCTGCGAATCCTCGTGGGCCTTGTACTCCTTCTATTCCAATTCCTTCTTCACCCTGACCGGACAAAAACAAATAAAGCCACACGCGTTATCAGTTAAAACGCCGTCATTTCAGGAAGCCATTTTGTCAAAAACACCTCTCGGTGAGTCTAAAACAACCCTACCTTCAGCCCCTTGTCCCCGGGCAGACCGGGCACTCCGTCTATTCCGATGGGACCGGGCAGCCCTGCAGTGCCCTGGTTGGCGCGGGGTATGCGTGTTTTAGAGATTGTTTTGGGGACGAGAAAGCACACAGCATGGGGTTCATTCGAACGTATACTGTCGTCCAAACCTCCTGGTGGGTACAGGAGAGGCCCCCGACTATCCCACTGTGATGGCTCTGGTAACGACGTTCTGATGACGTTCAAAACGGGTGTATATCTTTTTAAGGCAAACCCTTCATTGAAACGGTTTGATTTTATGTAATTAGAAATGGCCAGTCCATATCCAACAACACAAAAATATTGAAATAAGGAGTTACTTATCAGAACTTACATCTTTTCCCTGATCTCCTTTGTCTCCTTTCTGCCCAGTCTTTCCCCGCAAACCCTTCAGAAAACAAATTCCGATACATTGAAGTGATCCCAGTCCAAATCAAGACAGTTTTTATGAATTCTGCGAAGGGACGATAAAGTCTCTGGCGGTATTTTATTGAAACCATTCCAGACCTCAAGGATAATACGTGACTTTACAAGTTTAATTTTTCAGACCATAGTCCCACATCTCTGCTCCCTCTGTCCAGAGTGTCTCTATAGACCTTAATCATCGGGCAGCCTATTGGTTGGTTGGGCGTTGGAAACCATGACAACTCAATGTGTTGTTTTTACTTCTGCATCCCATTCCCCCACCCAGGTCGCTTTGAGACTGAATTTTGATGGAGGTGTTATGGTTTCCCCCAAAGAGTCTAGAAGGATTCCCCACAACACTCACCAATATGGCCGCGAGGTGGATGAGGTTTACCATAAATAGAGTAATGGACATTTGTTCGTAGAGTAGATGAATAAACAGCCGCAATACTTACTTTAGCCCCAGGCTCTCCTGTGTCACCCTGCAAATACAAAAAAAACACTATACTTTCTGAATAATAACATTGCTTACTTAATTATACCGCCACTTCTATGACTGCTACTGACTACAACTAATCATCACAACAATAGCATTCATTCTATGAAAAAATTTGCCTGTAGCTTCGTGGTCAACCATAACCAGGAATTATTTTAGTCTCTACTTTCTACTGAGTTAGGACTCTTCAGTGTGAATTGTCTTTGCCTCGTACCTATAGTTTAGCATGCGGCAAACGTCCACTGTTTATCTATGTGGAATGATTTCCCAAGCCTGACAAGAGAGCAATCTCGCCAACACGCTCATCACCGTGACTCACCGTGGACTCATAGTACAATGCGCCCCATGAGGTGTTTCAGAACAATTGAGTCATTTGATTTTAATACGTCCTATGTAATACGCCTTTAATCAGGTTTTGACAAGCAAAATTTGGAACAAACGTTATTGGAGGTATTACGTTTTTTTCAAAGTTTGAACTGTGAATCCCATCTTAAGATAATATAAGGTGACATTTCAATCCGGGCTGACGGTGAGCGCTTCACAGTTGCGTTCCCGGCCTCGGTTCCGCTAAAGACCCGAGGCCCAGGGGTGATCACTTCTGCTGAAACAAAACAATTTGCGCGGCCCAACTGCGTTAGAACACATGATGGAAGCGAGCACCGCGTTCCGATGACAAACACACGTGTGTGTGTGTGTGTGCGTTTTGCGATGGAAAATGAACACGCCACAGGCCTTTTTCTGCAAGTCATTCTGTGTGAGCCCTTTAAAGGGTAAAGGGGGCATTCAGCAGACGCTTTTGTCCAAAGCGACTTACAATCAGTACATTTGTGTGGTCCGACATGTGGACAGTTGGAGGAGGGGGGCTCGGGGGGATCGAACCGCTGACCCTGCGGTGAGTGCTACTACCACCCAGCTTTCACCACGTGCAAGTTATCTGATTTATATACTTGTTTTGCTGTTTTGCGTGAACCCCTAGCCTTTGTGTTGACCGATACTCCCCGATTCCATTAGGAGCGTGAAAACACCACTAATGACGGTTGCCAGTGACACGGGCCTTGACCCCGTGCCCTGGTCTGGTTGGGCCACGGAAGATCAAAAGGCCTCGGGAACGAGCAGAGACTCTGTGTTCATCTGGTAGGATGGGATGGGGCAGAAAGCGGTGTCCATCCCTATCTTAAGTCGTATTTCAGTATCTCTTTTGGGTCAAGGTGGGATCTTCATGGACCCTGTACCCTCGGAGTTGTTTACCTTACCCTATAAAAGGCACCCGCCAACAATACTTGGCGCGCACTTCTGAGAAAAGCTGTGTTGTGTATTGCTCTCTGTTGAACCGTGCCTGTTCACTTGTTAACAACTGAATATTAAAAAAAATATCTTTTGGTTTAATCTAACACCTCGGTTGACATCATTCAGCGCTCACTTTCATTTTTTCACCACAACAGTTTCAAAACCATCTTCGACCGCCCCGGGGGGGGGGGCAAAATGTCAAATGGATTGAGGTGTTGATGATATAAATCAAGAAAGACAGAACCAATCCATTACAGAGCGAGAGAGCGAGAGCGAGGGAACCAGGGTCAGCAGTGCCCCGTAGAGCCGCACAGTACCTTGATGGACGTCCCCGGGGCCCCGGCTAGGCCCTCCTGTCCCGGCAGGCCTGGAGCTCCAGACACCCCTGGTACCCCCGCAGGCCCCTGGGGGCCCTGGGGTACAGACGTAGAGGCGTGGCGCATAGAAGCTCGGTGAGCAGCCACGAAATGCAGTGATCATCTCAACAACGTCATGTAAACGCAACCTAAGTGGGACTCGGACACAGGGGGTTGAGTCCCATGTGGTTCTACTGGGTGGGGACTACTTACAGAGGAACCCGGTTCTCCCTTCCGCCCGGGGATGTACCCGGCTTCCGTGCCCCCGATCACGTACCCGGGGTCACCCTGCGCGGCAGAGAGGGTTCGAAGGGTCAACCTCCAGATGGACTTTCCGCCGTGTGACCTTGTGTCAGGCGGGGTTGTGGTGGGATTTTGGGCAGACGTGAACAGGAGGTCCGAACAAAGCTGGACAGCGACACTCACCCTCTCTCCTCGCTGGCCCTTGGGCCCCGTGTTTCCCGGAGGGCCCTGGGAAAAAAAAGCCCACGTTTGTTGACGCATTTTGAAGCACTTTTGGCATCGTGTACGCACACAGTCAAGCCCGTCGGTGCTTCTGCTTAACGACGGCGATGCAGAATAGTGTTTGTTCTGCTGCAATGGGGGTTTGTTCTACTGTGATCCCCTCATCGACGTGGGAACAACACGTTTAAATGAATGACGGGAGTTCGCCGTGCCGTCGGAGGACATCTGTGGACGCCGCGTTCCTTCTGAGACAGACGGCGTCACGGAATTCCCAACGCGGTGCACGAAAAGAGGGCATGACGCACTGGAGCGGAGAAATGATTTCGCGGCGGCGTCGACGGCCAACTCGACGGAGCGCGAACCGAGAGAACCGATCGGCGCCCTGCATTATTCCCTCTCATCTCCTGTCCCCGGGCTCTGTCTATTAAATAAGAAAATGCGGCGATGATGACTACACCCATGTTAATTATTCATGTTCACTCAAGCTTTTTAAAGGACATACCATGTCACCTGGAACACCGGTGCTGCCCTGAGAGAGAGAGAGAGAGAGAGAGAGAGAGAGTTGGCGGTTTAGTATTTTTAGACCACAACAGCATCCACTCCGCCACCCTGCAGTTCTTTTGTCTCAACGAGTTCTTTCGTCTCGACGACTCCGTCTAAGCGCCGTTACCCGCTGGCCGGCGGAACCCGGGGGTCCGGTCCTCCCCGGTCGCCCCGGCAACCCGGGAATACCATCTGATCCGGAAGGTCCCTGTCGCGCGGGGAGAGAAAAACACATCAATTGTCACGGCGCCCTGCCTCACGGCAAAACACATCCTCTTCCCAATGCAGTCAGACGTGCAGATGTTCTGGTGATTGGGCCGCGGCCGCCGTGGCCATCAGTCAACAGCAATGGAATAAGTTATTATAGTGACGTCCTGTAATTTATAGTGTGGTCGGTAATTCTTAGGAGCCCATTTTGTGTCTGGCCATAAAATGAGATATTTGTCTGAGGAGTCTCTCCCCAAAGTGTTCCTGTCCTGGCCTCCGTGTTCTTTAAAAGGAGACTGGAATAGTGGTTAAATGTATTCACTACGTAATCGACCGCATTAGCTTTTAAAATACATTAACGGAACGGAGTCCCTTTTATGACGTTATTTCATTCGGTAATTCAAAAGTTCAACAAAAGACATTTGCCGCTGGTTATTAAAACATGTTAGGCACACAAAATGATGTGTGATAATAATATAATTTAATTTGAGTGTCGTAGACAATCGAGCTTCGCACTCCACTGTTCGACTTTGAACAGTTGACGATATTACCGCTAAATAACGACAGACAGACAGACAGACAGACAGACAGACAGAAATACTTTAATGATCCCTGAGGGAAATTGCATAACGAAAGGGTAAATGTCCTTTTCCTGACACTTAGCATACACGGTGAGGGCTTGCTACTAAATAACAACGTGCAAATCTGTAATTAAAAAAGCTTTATTAATAAACAAAGTCCTTAATTACAGTGACAGATTTGGAGAGAGACGATGAACTGACATTGAAGACAAATATGGTGAACGGATCCCACACCAGACGAAGGAAACAGAACAGAGCTTCTGTGACTATTTACTATTATATATACCGGCTGGTTATAATGGTTATAATTATCTGAATAACTCCCAGCTGTGTGGTGTATTTCCCCGGGCTGCTCCGACTATTTGCTTTCAGCTGATGCACTAAAAATACAACCTTACTGTTGCCACAGCAAGATACATGCATGAAAAGCATTTAAGCCCAGATGAACGTTGATTGACATGACCGATGTTTACAGATTGCTTTTAACTTAAATTGATTCTGAAAGTGGTGTGTGTGTGTGTGTGTGTGCGTGTGTGTGTGCGTCTGTCTGAATTACCTTCTCTCCTCTCTCTCCTTTAGATGAGGCAAAGGGATCGTACTTCCCAGGGGTTTGTTTAAATCTCTGAAAGCAGACAAGCAGACACAACAATTACAGAAAACGGGCACTTCAGAAGATGAGATTACTGGAGTAGAAGCGGAGAGGCCCTGAGAACCGTAGACACATAACCCGTTTCTTTTTCTATTCATCTTTGAAACTCACCAGTCCTCCTAGACCAGATGAGGCACCCTAGAGGAAAGGAAATGGTTTTGTAGATTGTGGGGGAGAGAGAGAGAAGCACCTGGTTATCTTCAGAAATCATGTCAAGAACAGTCCCGATCGGGAGAAGACATACCGCTCATTCAACTCACCTTTTCACCTTTCTGTCCCTGAAAGTTGGAACGGACATCACACGTTAGGACAGAGCACAGGCTGAATATTTTTCATAAAAGCAATGCTTGTGTAATAAAACTGTGACGCGGCACCGTCTGATATAAATAAATAGCAGGGCCGGGCCATTCCCCCTGACTCCTCATACACAGATGATCATTACCCATTCCCAGGCTTTTCATGACGGCTCTATGGAGCAACAGTGACATCACCTTCAGACACTGGGAGAGACACGGGCCCTCTGGTTTCGGCAGCTCCTCTGGGTCCCCGGTAGGAGTGTCCAGCTGTGAAGACTAACATCGCCACACGTACGTATGAACCCTTATCACGCCATCAAGTCGCCTCGCCACATAATAATGGATGACGCACCTCAGTGACTCTGCGTGAAATCTGTTTAAAATGCAATGGGGCTTAAAAAGCCATGAACGTATGATAGAGCATGCATCATAGCTGCGCTGTGAGTCCTTTCACTGCTCTCTCCGTCGTTTAAGACTATTAGAAATTAATATTTGATTTGGGTCTATATTTTTAAACCACTCGTTTGTTGTAAATGTTGTAAACGTTCGATTCTCCCACCATAGTTCAGATCAGAGCAAAGTGAGTCAGAGAGGGAAAGAAGATTGGATATTAAATAACTCAATCAAAAATGACATATCATATTATTATATTTCGTTCATTTTATATAACATCGGTAGGGGGGGGGAAAAAAAAAAAACGAACCGACAGAAATCATCGAAAACGTACGGCGGTCCAAATTTCAAAACGGCGCCGTGAGAGAATTCCACTCTCGACGGTCGCCGTTCACAGCGGCTCACGTGGCCAAAGCCCCCCCCCGGGCCGCCTTCCTGCGTTCACTTCCTGTGCCTCACCTCGTCGGCCTGCTTGAACTCCGACAGCAGCGCCTCGCCGCAGAGGCTGTTGATGAACTCCCGCTCGATGGAGGGGAAGCCGTCGAAGCTCGGCGAGAAGAATACGTTCTTGTAGCCGGCGGGCGCCGCGATCAGCTGCAGCTCCTGCAGGTCGGCGTTCGCCACCCCCACCGTCAGGATGCTGACACCTGGGGGAGGCGGAGAGAGAGAGAGAGAGGGCCGCGGTTCACCACGCGGTAGCCTCTCGTCCATCTTGTGCCGATACCGTTTGAACGCTGATGTGCTAACGTAGCGTTAGCCCCAACCCCCCCCCGATTTGAGGGCACCTGATGATATGTGCACACGGGGGTCACGGAAGCCTGTTTTAAAAAGGTTGCATGAGTCGCGTGTGTCCGGTCAAAAAGACTGCGTCATGATTCATAGCCACAAGCGAACTACCGCTGATCATTTCGCTTCACTGGGACGTCTGTATCATGCGCAGAAGTTGATTGGGTCAGAATATTTCAAGCTTGTGATACAAAAATGAGGTAACAGGGCCAGTAAACGTTGTGTACCAGCCACTATGCTATTGGAAAATGAGGACTTCCAGGGAGGGTGGTGGTGTGTGTGTGTGTGTGTGTGTCAATCAATCAATCAATCAATCAAGTTTATTGTCACATACTGGATAACAATGTACATTATTACCAACAGTGAAATTATTGTTGCTCGGGTCATTCAACTTTGCAATACAAATATATACAATTAAGAATAAAATTAAGAATAAAATAAATAAAATCCAGGCTAAAACAGAATAAAACAGAATAAAACACCTATGCCAACACAATAGTATTAAATAGTATTTATTGTGTGTGTGTGTGTGTGTGTGTGTGTGCGTGCGTGCATGCTGCGTGCGTGCGTGCGTGCGTGCGTGTAGTGTGTAGTGTGTGTTTGTGTGTGTGTAGTGTGTGTGCGTGCGTGCGTGCGTGCGTGCCTGCGTGCGTGCGTGTGTGTGTAGTGTGTGTGTGTGTGTGTGTGTGTGTGTGTGTGTGTGTGTGTGTGTGTGTGTGTGTGTGTGTGTGTAGTGTATAGCGTGTAAGGTATATCACAGCCGTAATGGATGGCGGTAGCCGTGGGGTGTGTGTTGTTGGCTGAGTCATTTCCATCCCAGAGAAGTGCCATTAAAAGCATTTAATCTCATAACCTATAACTCACCGCGTCGCTGGTACACATTACCATGGTACCAACCGACTGATGAATTGCACTTTAAAAGGCAAATAAACGCTACCGGAAATCTTCCCTTTAATGAGCTGGCGCACGTGCGTCTCCTCCTCCCCCCCCCCCCCCCCCCCCACCGCCGGCAGCTTGACTGACAGGAGGCGGAGGACGCGAAACGACCAAAAACGGCAGCGGAGGTGGTTGTTTTTGCTTTGCAGGACGAAACGCCAACGAGTTGGGGGGCGCGCCCGTCAGAAGGACCGTCGGCACGAACGTAGGCCGCGGCCGCGGCGAGCCGGCCGGCTGCCAAGCGGGACTCGAGACAAACACGACGCGTGGTGACCCGAGTCAGAGCCTGTCTGTGGGGGGTGGTGGGGGGGGGGTGACCCCTCAGCGCAGACCCCCCTGTTAAAAAAACGCTGCGAATCTCACGAGAGGTCGTCCGAGACACACACACACACACATACGCACACGCGCGCACGCGCACACACACACACACACACACACACAAAAGGGTGGGCTGTATGAGGGCAAGCATTGTCATCCTTTTGTTTTTCATCTTGCAGACGGTATGCAAATGAGAAGACTCCACCACCGTCTCCGCCTCCCCGCGTCCGCAGGCGGGGTTTTTTATTTCACCATCAAAATGTCTGAGTTGACAACCCGCAATCATATCACATTTACCCTAGAATAAACTGAAATTGATGGCCTAAATTGAAAATGAAGTGGCGGGAACTCGGACCGACAGAGCGCGCGCGCGCGCGGTCTCCTCTCGGGCTGCGGCTAACGCGTCATTTGTCCCCCAAAAAAAATCTCTGAATCACGTTATCGATCGTCCGGGTTCTCGTCGCGCGATGTCGCGGGAGGATGCGCAGTCCGACCCCCAACCATCTCGGTGTCTTTGTATTTGAAGGACGGCAAAGCAGCCGCCAAGAGGGGCACGCCAGCAAGCTCTGCGGGTTTCTCACCATCGACCCCCCCCCCGTCGATCGATCCTGCCGCGCCGCTGGATTGAATGCATTTGTTTTTCGTCTCCTTCGCGTCTTTCCGCGCGCAAGTCGGTCCTCGACAATTAAAGGCACACTTTGATTCACACACTTCAAAGGACACTCTATCGACTCCCCGGTGGAGACAAACCTGAACCCACTCGCCCCCCCGGACACACGCCATCGGTCTTCCCTATCAGCGGCGGCGCACACCGGCGACCATCGACGCCATTACGCGCTCCGGCGTGTCCGAGAGAACGCTGACCTCCCGTGGCCGGTGTGTGAATATAAAGAGGC
>OMKI01025180.1:2500-13571 GCA_900302315.1 Phycis blennoides
ATTTTACAGTTTACCAAAGCTAATATTTAGCCCCTAAACTGAGATAATGATGTATGAGAATGTATCACAATTTAACAATAATAATTCAGCAGACCAAGATTATGGTGTTGAGTGTATTTAACAGCAGGCCTTAATGCACTGAAGTGTAGGAAGACAACTGTGAACCTCCCAGTGAAACTCAACCAGTTTTCCTATTCTTGCATAACGGCCTCTATGTTGGCAGCCGAAATCAACGTGTGGATTTGTATTCAGTACATAAAACCCCAACTTGAAACGCTGAAGCTAAGGGTTTAAAAAAAACAAAAAATCACCTTTTTTTTGCGTCAAACTAGAACAAACCACGGCGCCGTCACGGGGGGATTTGTGAGGTTATTGGCGGCCAGCCGCTGTGCGGCGTGGCGTTTGTTGCTTGCTGTGCTGGAAAGTGAAAGGTTAGAGGGCCCATGTATGGCCCTGCGGAGCGCCGCTTCTATTTTAGAACGTCCACAATTCATGTGTTTATGTTGCTTCAGCAGACATCAATCACGCTTTACAAGATTTTTGTTGTCCTTGAAGTGAGTGCCTGTCCGTGCCGGTGGTTTTTAGCTAACTGTGCGCAGCGCGGTTGGCTGACCTTACTTCTGATGTACAACTTGTAAAAACGCTTTTTTAAAACACCTTTTTTTTTACGCTGTTTTCTGGCTGTCATAAAAATATTTTATGATGTTGTAATTTTCTACATTTGCAAGTCTTATCCTGACAAATTATACATTTATCGTAGACTGCACACCGTATCGATGCTATGTCTCATAAAATGGTTGCCTACACATTGCTGGTTGCTGAACATTATTCTGACAGAGAAAAAGTCATTTTTCTATTCCTTTTAAACAGATTAATTATAATTATTTTGTAATTTTGTACTACAAGTGATTAAGCATGCAGTTCCTTATTGTCTTCACTAGCGCAGTCTGGCAACCAATCAGTCACGCTCTATAGCAGCTGCTTTGGCTTTCACTTGTGTAATTGGCAAAAAACAAACATGTGGGGTTCTGACGTGTCGAGGTGGAGTTACGGCGCTGTCGCCTGCAGAGCGAGAGCTCTGACTGAATCCGGACTGGTGTCTCAGCACCTGTTATAGGACACAAGATGGGCTTTTAAACACTTCAAACTTTGTCTTCGCAAATGTGAAAAATAGCCGTACATCTGGTCATTTAACCACAGCTGACAACCTAGCAAGACTGGTTGCGTGTATTTTGTATAAACATCTTGTTGAACAGCCGTTGTGACCGGCGTGGATTTCAGTCACTTTCCTCTATAGGTTAATGACAAATTAGAAAGTGTTAGACTGTGAATTAGGTTATAGAATTGTTATTAATCATTAATTTCAAAGTGGCTTATGCTTTATTTTACAAGTAACTATATTTAGACTACCGCATCTTTAAGTGAATCCCTGAACTTTCTGCCAATGTTAAGCGCATTATTTCAAAGTTTGTCGCACTAGTATGTGTGAAAAGCATCAAAGGAGCGATAGTTCCTCTGTCTCTTCCTGACTTTACAACAGAGTCGTCTATGTCCTGTATCCAGCGGTCCAGACAGTCTGTCCATCTATCTTGCTGTCTGCAGCTATCTTCACACCTTATACAGTGTCGGGTAATGCTAACTGTCGCTGTGCCAATTGATGATTTGCCTCTGAGCCTCACAGCCACATAGGAAGGCCTGTTGTTTATTTGAATGGCCCAATAAAAACAGAGTCCACACGTCTGTTTTAAGGTCGCCACCTTTGGTTTGTGAAAAACCGGACCACTCAGCCAGGATGAGGTGACTGAGGGAGGTCTCTTGAAAATGTGAGGGGTGACATTTATTTTCATAAAATGAAATGAACTAATTTAGCCATGAAATAGCCTCATAAAAGCTCAATAACAACAACAACATAAGGCTACCGTTTCAAAATCAAACAATAGGCTACATTTATCATTCAGAGCACTCACATAAGAACATATAGACAGACAGATGCTTTCTCCATTTTAGGTAGATGCTTTTTGTTCTTTATTTTCTACATTGCCACGATCCGTAGGCAAGTAGCTGTGGTCGTGAAGTACTCTGCGGTACATTTCTCTGCTTCTGTCATCATGTCCTCCTCTGGTGAACCTTTTCTTGTTATAAGAGTAGCAATGGCTAGATTTTTATTTTTTGGTGAATGGAAAACTCTGGTGCTTCTTTGTTTTTTGTTCCAGCGCTGTTTCTCTGACATATTTAGCTGAGATCTTGGTGGGAAACACAGGTGGCAGAGAACAGGTCTCCTTGGATGGGCCGTGACCCATTCAGACCCATTTAGACTCACTCTCTTTTACACTGGTGGTCGTGCTCAGGTGTACCGCTCAGGTGCATTGTTTATTGTCCTAATCCTCCTTCGTCTCTCCACTCATTTCACAAAAAAACAGACCAAATATGTAAAGTAAAAAAGAAAATGACGTTACCTCTCCCCCACCCGGGCAGTTGCTAGGCAGTAAGGTAAGCTTTCGTATGTCTGCTGGCAATGAACTAAAAGTCTCAGCATGGCCAATCGTCACTGTGTTTTACCATTTCTACCCATTGGATGCACGAACACAACCAGGATGAAAACAGAATAGCAGTAGAAGGAAACCAAATTAAGTTTTACTTTAAATGATGACATTCTGAATTAGAAGTACATTTTCACAAAACCACGGGACAATTCGTGTCCCGGGAAAGAATACTAATTTTCTAGTCACTCAAAAGAGAGAACAATCCCAGGAAAAGCAGGACAGGTGGCAGTACACGCAGCTAGCTCTCTTGAATACACACAGCTAGCTCTCTTGAAAACACACAGTACACACAGCTAGCTCTCTTGAAAACACACAGTACACACAGCTAGCTCTCTTGAAAACACACAGTACACACTGCTAGCTCTCTTGAAAACACACAGTACACACAGCTAAGTCTCTTGAAAACCTACTCTTTTGGCGTGATGGGCTAACCACCTCTTGGGACAAGCCCCTTCCTTGCACACTATCCACTCACCACTGATGGCATGAGCTGCTAAATTGATTCTTTAAAAAGGCCAGCTGTCCTCTATCCAGAATGAAAATGTGTACATTATTGTCACGTACTGTACACATTCACACATGCTACAGGCATGGAGCCTGCCTGTGTGCTATGTTCAATGGCCTGGTGACATGTAGCAGCACATGTGGCTAACCTTCATGTGGAACAGGTGACTGGTGGCTCACAGCAGGGCCTCACTATCCACCTCAGAGTCCCCACACCACACATGGAATATTACGCACCACTTTGTGAATCTGAAACGCTTTACGTTGATGGATGGAATTCATGAATCACGGCAGAAATATATATGTTCTGTGTTTGGTCTTCAGTGAAGCAAAGATAAATCACACGTAAATCACACAAAGTCCGAAGCGCGCAATTACAGATACTTAACACATTTCCAGCCAAGACAGTCACAGATTGACACGTTTGTCGCACACATTCACTGTTGTTAGATATGAATGTGTGCCGATGACAAAATAGTTAAGCTCAGTGATTGATACTGCTCCCAAGTTGGTAAATATAGAAGGTAAATGTTTTTTTAAATATTGCTGCACATACAAAACTGATTTGCCGGTCTCAGCTAAAACCTGCCTGGATGCTATTCTTGGATGAAATCCCCAGGGGTAGGTCTACATTTTGTAGGTCTACATTTTGTAGATGAAACATATTCTGCCTGCGTGGTGTGAAAGCATAGCGTGAAAGCCAGGGTGAACAGAGAACCACGCCTGTCTCTGTCTCTGGATCATAAACAATAGGCTATCACTATGAGATATTATGATTCCCTATTTGAGTACTTTGGATTGATTTAGGGTGGCTTACCAAAGCACATCATAGTCAACACACTGGGCATAACTGCCCAAGTCTTCACCACTGTGTTACATTTACCATGATAAGAATGGGCAAAATGTGTCCTGTCTGTCTGTCTGTCTGTCTGTGTCCCTTTTTTTAATTTCATAATTCAGATATTTTGTTGATATATCGACGCCAAACTACAAATGTCCCCGTTTTTTCAGTTCAGAAATCTGGTCACCTTAGTGACAGCATAATTATGTTTGCACACCATCCAATTACAATGGATTAAAAACCAAGAAAGCTGGTAATTAGCAAATATATTTTGGGCATAATGTGTAAAAATAATGGAACCAGAAGATGACTGATGGTGTGTGTGAGTTGTGTGTGCAATAGATTTGCTGATGTGTATTATGCAATTGATTGTGGTTGTGTATGCATAGCATTTATTTCATTGTACTTTTTATTTTTAATGAACTGCCTTTTTCACCAGTAAACTAAAACCTACATCAATGTAAGTGGAAATATAACAAGTATGCAACACAACAAAGGTATATAAACAATATCCTTACATGGGTCAAACATGGGATCTACTCCCTGGCATGTATCACATTATGAAGATAGATATAGCCCAACATATGTCCTTGAATATATTGCCATTCTGTGCGTTGAGAGTTTGTGATATTGTATACCTTCGATAGTATTGCATGGTGTCAAATCTGCATGCCAGGCTATCACTGACATCACACTGGTAAAATGCTGATATATAATATTGCCCAGTCTCCCTTTTGGCCTACTTGCTGAAAGCATCTCTGCGATTGTACATTGAGAAAGAGAGGAGGTTCATTTTATTCCTGGACGTGTTTTCTAAATTTAAGACTGTGGTGGAGGCAGAGCTGAATCCTGTAACAATGAACCAAGTTCTGTTGGATTAACTCTTCAACACTGCCTCCAATTTCCTAATGCTTGAATAAATGCACTGGCATGGAGTAAAGGTCTTGACATAAACACAGGCTAAAATTAAAGGTGCTGGTCATAACTAATGAAGTGCCTTGAGGAACACGGAGGACACAGGCTGTGAACACGGTATTAAAACAAATACAGGGTTTCATTGGCAGTTGCAATAGAATAATACATAAACTGGACACGGGACAAAGCATACTGTTTGACCTTTTTGCTTGGCGGTTGTAAATGCAACAATTTTACATGACTTGTAAACGTCTGCCGTGAATATTAACGCTTCCCTGTTTTCTAGGTTGTGTGAACACGGTGTGTGTTTGCTGATTATACATTCAGGGTGGTGTGACCCGTTTGTCTTTGCATTTGCAAGTGTGCATTTTGGTGATTCGTCAGACTTTAACAAGAAATGTTTGCACATGTGACCATGGCTTTGAGATGACATCACTGGCCCTCCATAGATTACTGTTTGTATTCAACCACCGCTTAGCTTAGTTTAGCAATCTGCCTCCTGCAGGTTGCTAAGCTAACGTTAAGCTAACACTGTGGCTTCATAACAGCTTCTCAACCCTGGCCTCCTGGGTTAAGGGGACATGCTTCTGAAATGGAAAAATGGGGACATTTGTAGTTTGGTGGCCTCTGTCTTACACTGGTTCCTCTGTCTTACACTGTGGTTCCTCTGTCTTACACTGTGGTTCCTCTGTCTTACACTGTGGTTCCTCTGTCTAACACTGGTTCCTCTGTCTTACACTGTGGTTCCTCTGTCTTACACTGGTTCCTCTGTCTTACACTGTGGTTCCTCTGGCTTTGTAACGTTGTAACGTAGCCAAAAACAATCCAAAGTACCTGAATAGGGAATCGTTCTATATTGTACTGATTGTTTATCATGCCTACTTATTTCATAAAGTTAGAGCGAGGTCGCGTCACAGCCTAGGCCTACATGTAGACACGAGACTAATTACCATGTCTCTCATTAATATTAATGAATAAACTATAACCTTTTGCCATTTAAAAATCCATTCATACAGTTTAAAATTCACATCTTTTTTATGAGGTAGGCTATGTTTCCACGGACCTGTGGTCACCCTACTCTGGGCTGCCATTAGCGCGCCTACACGCACTGTCGGGGTTCCCGGCCCGAAGAATGTACTGAATGTACAGAGTACAGAATGTATGTCGGTAGCTACCGCCGGATTCTGACTACTGAACGGTAGGGGGCTGTCTCGGTGGTCGATAAGCCCTATCGCGGTCCAACCTACCGCAGCGTAGCGCGTCCGCTCCCGCTATAGGCCGTCCTCCGACAGCTGAGCGCCTGTTCGGTGGGCAACATGTGCGCCTCAGCCCGCAGGCGTCCCGCTTTCATCTGCGCTGCTCCGCAACAGCGGCAGGCGGGCACGCGCACAAACACGCTTGCACGCGTGGTCGTGGATGCGAACACGCGCACGCGCTGCTTGTGATAATAAAACTTAGACACATTTTACATTTCACATTTTCACTCTGTAAATGACGGATGGCGATTATTCTATATGATTTCACATGTCACTAGATGAGACGGGACTTTGTCGTGGAAACCTGTGTGTGTGTGTGTGTGTGTGTGTGTGCGTGTGTGTGTGTGTGTGTGCGTGCATGCCTGTGTGTTTTATTTTCTTATGGACTTTAGAGAGAGTGAAAATATAGACCAGTGACATCTTGCCCCAGCTATTCCTTAAAGCCTAGCAAATGAATGCTATTATGTGGTGCTAATCTTGCCGCTAAGACTTCCCCTTTAATGTAGACACGACAGGGCGTTCCCAATGATCCACTGCGGAAAGGGACCGATAGAGAATGACGGTCAGTGAGATAGACTGACAGACAGACTTTCTACAGGCTAGAGGAGATTGTTTTCACCTCTCCCTCAGAGACACTACACATGGCTGATAAGAGGAGTGTTTTGGGTTTGGGTTTGGCGTATATATAACTCGCCTATAATATATCATAATAGGCCCATAATCATTCCTAATTATCTGAGCACTCAACACTTGCAGCAGACGCCTGCCTGCACCACGCCAGAACCGGTTCTAAATCCAGTTCACTAATTGCTAATATCAGAGGAGCCATTAAGGTGAGGATGACTTAGTTTTTCATTAGTCTCTGGTGAACAACAAGCCATGCCTTAAGACCCTGCTGGTATTAAATATGTCCAAATGGTTTCATCCTTTAGCTGTCTACAGTGTTGATGACATTGGAAGCAGCACAGAATAGGACGAGCTGGGCACACACCAGAGTAGTTACTGCTGTAATGGCTGTAATAAACTGCTCAAGAACAATCAACATCTGAGCCTGTCCCATGGTCTGTGCTGCTTTGTGTGAAAGCAGACCTGGTTTCCTCTTCCCCTCTCCTCAGTTCCATGGCTTCATGCTGCAGCTGATTGGCTGGCCCGATCCATATTGTTTGGGGGATTTTACAAGCCATAAAATGGATCCCTAAGATTCCACTAGAATCTTCATTCGGTTCTTGTATGTTTTGGTTATTGATGTAGCTTGTTGCACCCTGAGTGTGAAGGAGAGTTATCACAGGTCCGTCCTGCAGCAGACTGTTCAGCACTGCTCACCATAAACACACACTACTGCTCGCATTCATCGAATTCAGTACATTCCACTGTACAAGTTGTATTTATTTATATTTATAGATATATCTGTTCTACTGTATATAGATTTATTTTTTTCTTCCAGTGCAATATTTTTTAAATATACCTCCTTGTTTTTCAGATTTTCTTTTCTTTTCTTTTATCTCTTCATCTTATTCTGTATTTTAACTGTTTCTATTTTCTGTACCTAAACTGCTGTGCTGTAAATTACCCGCTGCGGGACAAAGAAAGGGTTTTCTTATCTAGTGAGATCTTTTTCAGAGTACTGCAGGGCATCATTTAGACAGACCATCCTCATACGGGTTCAGCAGTATCTTCAGGTGTGTTGTCTTCAGGTGTGTTGTCTTCAGGTGTGTTGTCTTCAGGAGTGTTGTCTTCAGGTGTGTTGTCTTCAGGTGTGTTGTCTTCAGGCGTGTTGTCTTCAGGTGTGTTGTCTTCAGGTGTGTTGTCTTCAGGTGTGTTGTCTTCAGGTGTGTTGTCTTCAGGTGTGTTGTCTTCAGGAGTGTTGTCTTCAGGTGTGTTGTCTTCAGGTGTGTTGTCTTCAGGCGTGTTGTCTTCAGGTGTGGGTTGACTGACTGTTGTTGTGGATAGACTGACCGTAGCGTTATCGGTCAGGTGGAGTGGCCTGATGCAGTCAACCTTCATGTCGTCATGTTGTAATATATTTTAAAGAAGCCATAGAAGCATGATTTTCCTCTGGCCAGGATGATCCAATGACTTTATTGACTGTTCATTTATTGATCTTCATTTTTTTGTCAAACTAATGAAGGTAGTTGACTACACATCCCTTTTACTTCCTTTATCTGGCAGTAAAGTCCTCTGCTCTAGTGGTGTGCGATACTGCATATTTTGGTATCGATCCGATACCAAGTAAATACGGGCCAGTATCACCGATACCGATACCGATACCTTTCAATAAATAAGGTGGATGCGTCATTGAATTGCTAAATCTCAATTAATTTTCATGACCTTAAGTGTTTTTTGTTATGTTTCCTTTTTTATTATTAAATAGTTAAAACCCAGGACAGAATTAGGACAAAGTTTATAATTAAATAGATGCTTGTTTGATTTCTTTGTGCGTCACGTGACTCATGTGACGGCGCAACATCCAAACACAAGAGGGGGGGGGGGCGAAGTGTGTCTGCTCTGCGCTGACACAGGAGCGGCGAGTCCGGCGACCTGGCTGGTTCCTCTTTGCCAAAACCGCAGCATTGCAAACAAGAGCGGAACTTAAAGTAAATAATCGATCTCACCAGGCTAGTATCGATCCGATACCGATCCCGACTTGGTATCGATACTATCGATATTTGGATCGATCCGCCTACCACTACTCTGCTCATCAAAGCAAAGCAAGCTGCTCCAAGTGAAGTGGTTTGTCTGGTCAGACGTGCGGTGGAGTCCCTGATGATGTGTCTTCTCTCCTGTCCCACTGGACCAGATTTATGGCCTCAGAGTCAGCAGCTGCCTGCTACCAACCACGCCAACAACGTTGGTGGCGTGTTTTCAAACCTTTTCCCACACTTCCAATTTCGTCCAAAAATGTGCCATGTGACGAAGGCCAGACAAGATGGCGTCCGTCGGAGAGCGTCGGCTTCCTCACTCACTCCACACTCCACTCTCTCCTCCAAACTACCTACGTCAACTCACGGGCGGCGCCCCCCCTGCATGTGGTGAGGTTAACACCTGCAGTGCCAGACAGCCCTGGGTTGTTAACGCTGGCGCTCTGTGCTCACACACAGCACACACTCACCACACCACCACTCTGCAGGCTGCCGTAGCCTCAGGGTGTTGAGATACGGTCGACACGCTAGAAGGTTGTCTCCTCTTGTGTGTTTCACACGTCCGTGCAAACCCCTCCCCCCCCCCCCGCCGTCACCTTCACCACGCGGTGGAGTATCGTCAGGTGATCAGTTCACCTCTCACAGCATGAGGTCCATAGCCTCCTGCATACCTCCCAGCATGCCCCTCTCCCCCCACACACTGGGCAGCTGGTCTAGAACTGATCAGCCCTGCCAAAGCCCCCCCCCCAACAGGCCCCTCATTCTGTCTGGCCGGAGGCAGGGTTCTGGTGGCCCGGTGGTGGGTTTTGGTCCGGTTGAAGTTGGGCTTTAATGTGCCGTTTCACAACCCAACATTCATCATTTCAGCCGCAGACCTTCACTGATGTTCCCTGCGGGGCTGATGTCTGGTATCCAATGTGGAATGTTTGGTCCCTGGTCATGTGACACGGCCCCTGCCAATAGGGTGAGCCGATGATAGCGGCTGCAGACATTTTGTTGATTCGTTGACAGTTCAAAATGGGTCACCTTTCCCTCATGCCATCCATTATGTGGGCAGTTGCTGCCTTGTGGGCAGCCTGTGGTCACATCAGTCATTTATCCACCTTTGTCAACACTTGATTACTTGTCTTGTTTGGCTCTTCTCTGTTTAAGGTTCAATAGATTAAATGACAAAAGTACCTATGTTACTTCTGTAGACTGTACTCTGTCTCTACGCTGTATCTTACCGGATGGGAATGATATTCATTTGAGCTTCATGGAAACCTTTCAGGCGTGTGTGCCAACGCCGTTCCCACAATAACAAATGAAGCCGTCCCGTGTTCCACTACTTACTCCCAAGGAATCCTGAATAACTTTTGGAATGGACCGGCCCAGTTTTATAAAGTCTGCGGAGCCACCGAGGGATTTGGGCCGACTGCTCCGAGGTGTCAACAGAAAGCGTCCGGTCTGTGGATTCTCAGGAGAGGCAGCCTGAGCAGTGAAAGCTTACTTGGTCACTGAGCCCGTTGTGGACCGTGTGAGATCTCAGAGCCGGGCCCCTGGCCAAACTCTCCACGTCATATGAGCAAGTGAATTAATGTACGCTATGTATGAAATAAAATAAAAAGGTCACATGTGACTCATGTTACATGGAAGTGCTAATGCATTTATAGTCACCGTGGACTCGCACCAATGGCGCTGCATTAGTACTAGTCACTGTGTACTAGTACTAATCATGGTGTACTAGTACTAGTCAGTATGTACTAGCACCTCCGGAGTGGTCTGTCACTGTCAGGATGTACTAGTTAAGACATTAGTCAGGCGCAGTACAGACACAGAGACACAGACACACACAGAGACACAGAGACACACACAGAGACACACAGAGACACACAGAGACACAGACACAGACACAGACACAGACACACACAGAGACACACACAGACACACACAGAGACACACAGAGACACACACAGAGACACACACAGACACACACAGAGACACACACAGAGACACACACAGACACACACACAGACACACACAGAGACACACACAGACACACACAGAGACACAGACACAGACACACACAGAGACACACACAGACACACACACACACACACACACACACACACACACACACACACCGACACAGAGACACAGACACAGAGAGACACAGACACAGAGACACACAGAGACACAGACACAGACACACAGAGACACAGACACAGAGAGACACAGACACAGACACACAGACACACAGAGACACAGACAAAGACACACACACACACACACACACACACACACACACACAATCAATCAATCAATCAATCAATCAATCAATCAATCAATCAATCAAACAAACAAACAAACAAACAAACAAACAAACAAACAAAC
>OMKI01025191.1:7253-19940 GCA_900302315.1 Phycis blennoides
CTGCGCACATACACACACACACACACACACACACACACACACACACACACACACACATGCACACACACACACGCACAAACACACACACACACGCACACACACACACACACACACACACACACACACACAAACACACACACACATACACATACACACACAAACACGCACACACACGCACACACACACACACACACACGCACACACACACACACACACACACACACACACACACACACACATCCACACACACACAGGCACACACATACACACACACACATAGACACAAACCGACACACACACACACACACACACACACACACACACACACACACACACACACACACACACATACCACAAATGATTAACAGTGAGCTATAGGGACATACTTTGCAGCTGCTCTTCGGGGATAAGATAAGACTTTTGACTCTGTGTGTGTTTGCGTGTGTGTGTGTGTGTGTACGCGTGTGTGCAAGTGTTACTGGTAGCTCTGCCTTTGTCTCGGTCCGTCTCTGACTTGAAAAACACCTGTTCAAACAAAGCTTTAGAAAGACTAGTGAATAAATATCAGTTTATACATACAGTCAGCTGCCATCTGGCCGCCGTGGAACCAGGGTTGTTGTAAAAAGCATCATGTCTCCATCACTTTATCATCAACTCTGACGACAGGGTGAATAAAGTTATAAATCACAAGCTGGGATTAATGGTGGTGTTGGGGGGGGCGGGGGGGCTGGTTTACGATCAGCCCCGGCTAGGCTTCGGTATCAGTCGTCAAAAGGAAATATTATTGGATGAGTGCCTCGCTCCGTATCATGCGACTCCATTCTGGTGTTGCCCTGCCCTGGTGCAGATCTCTGGCAGCGTTCCTGTTGAAATCAAGATGTTCCACATGTTGCACATGCTTGTTTACCCGCACACTTAATCTATCACTGAGCCATGCGGTGGCCAGCATGTGCTCGTATCCATCTATCTGTCCGTCCAGCCGACCGCCACGCTGGCCCGTCTCACATCATTACATCCCAAACATTAATGGGGAGCACAATTTGCCGGCTAATGATGGACATTCATTCTTAGGCGTTACTCCTCGAGCTGAACATGACAACCTCATCTTGCGTCAACGTCGTAATTTCACAGATCAATCCATGGCCTGTCAGGCCCGCGTGACCTGCCACATTCATCCATCCATCCATCCATCCATCCAGCCACCCATTCACCGAGATTCTACCACAGAATAGGATAGGTTTTTTGGCGGACTGCTGAGCTAAGAACAGATAACTTCCAGCTTTCTGCCGTGGAGTGAATGAACTGTAGTCACCTGGAGACAGAATATTCCCATTTGATGTCAGGGTTGTGAGTGTAGGAAAAGAAAGAAAGGGGGAGAGAGGGGGCACAAGAAGAGAGAGATAAAGTGAGATTGAATTGGGATCCTAATGTGTGTGGGGGAGAGAGAGAGAGAGAGAGAGAGAGAGCATACGAGAGTGAGACTGTAAAAGGGGAGTAGGTGGGGAGAAGGTGGTAGTGGAGGTGGAGGTGGGGGTGGGGGTCGTGGTGGTTAGTGGGAGGGGTCCCAGAACACCTGTTGTAATTAGGGCTGGCACGCGACCCACTCCAACTCGCGTGGCAGCTGCGCCTTCCTTGAACAATGGCTGTAAAAAAGAAAGAGAGAGAGAAAGCTAAAGTTTTGAAAGCACTACTTATCCTTTCAGGCTGTGTGCGGGAGCGAGTGCCACTGCGAAAGTGTGCAGTACACACACGGCAGAATGTGTGTGTGTGTGTGTGTGTGTGTGTGTGAGGAGGGGTTGAGTGAGCAGGGGAGGTCTATTCAGGTTAACTAAGAAGTCCAAAATGCTTTTTTTTTTGCCACTTTGATGAAGAGCAGCACAGAGCTAGAATGGAAGTGAATGGAGCTGTGCGGGACACCTGCCCCTGGTATGTCTCTTGAATAGAAACGCTGGCTAGGTATCCCACAATCCTCCCCGGCCAGGTGCCTAGCAACCACCTCTTAGGGGCTCCGGAGGATTGGTTGGACCATAACCCTCAGTAGCTGCTGCAGCCTAGCCTCCCCAAAAAGACACGTTTGCGGTACAGTCGGGATAGACATTATGCAAAACAGCGAGTCAACCATTTTCAAGCTGTTAAAATAAACAAAATGGTTCATCTATGTGTGAACATTCCAATAGAGTGTAGGGAGTCATAAGAATTTCATTAAAATAAACAGTTTTACTAGACAGTTTAAATAAACAGTTCAACACTCACCTACTGCTAAAGGCTACTACTGTGTTCTTTTGTAGGCATCTACTTTTTATTTAAATGCGCATTGATTTATCTATGTATTTATATAGAATATTATCTATCTATCTATCTATCTATATATATATATATATCAATGGGCATTTAAATAAAAAGTAGATGACTGCAAAATAACCAGACTTTTCTAATTCACATGATAAGATGTAGTCACTACACACCCACTAGGCACAATTATCTAAAAGTCCCCTGATATCTACACTGACTCCAAGTATAGCAGTAGGTCAGTGTTAACTAGTAAAACTCACAATATATATATATATACACACACCAAAGGCTTACAAATCCATGAACCAGTATTTTCCTGTATGACTTTTTCATTAAATTAATGGTCCATGGAATAAGTAATACATTGTTCCAATCTGACTTTCAGCCTATACATAACATTGTTTACATTCTATTGTGATTATTTATTACATTTCAAGTAATTACAATCTGTAAAGTCATTCCCGCTTTTGTACACATTCGGCTTCACTGTATTCAATTGTACATATTATCAGCAAACTCTGGCCTGCATGTTTAATTGTCCATTGTTGGTGCCTGATCGACCTTAAACACCACACACAACACACACATACACACACAAGCACACGCAAACACACACAGATACACAGAGATAGCCCTGCGCACTATGGTGTTACTGCCACACTTGGATGCCTCCGCTTTGGAACGACATTATGTAATTCACCCCTTGTTACTGTTTTGTATGCTCAATCTGATCCCTGTTACCCTCTGGAAAAGTCTCTTCCACTCACCTCAGAAATGGTCCATTCTGGCTCTGCGACGCCATCTAGCGGCGGACCAACACCAAGTGGGACGCTAAGCGTCGAACCTCTGTAATGCGGGTCGTAGAGGACGGATCTGTTACATAAAGGAACATGTGCGGGGGAAACAGCATGGCGATATACAACACAATGGACAACATGAAACATGGCGTGTGAGGAGTAGCCAACATGTCGCTCCTACATAGCCAATGCAACCGCTGGCTGGGTCCGCGTCTGTTAGATAATATTATACATGTAATGAAATTCAAGTTATTGTGGTAGTTTGTTAAACCTAACCTAATAGTTAATCCGTCGGAATGAGTAACGCATCCCGGCGAATTCAGTGCATTAGGCGATTCTGACCTACAAAAATATACCCACGTGTGCACAGGGGGGACTCGTTTGCTTGTTTGCGTAAAATCCTAAGATTCCCATCGTAAATAAATTGGTCATAATGTGCATGTTAACTGTGTGGTCCGTCGTTTTATTTTGCTGGCATATAGCTTTCATGGTCTCTTGTTTATATTACCTTTCGGAGTGATTTCACTGAGTTAAGGGAGTTTACATGCCTTGCTCCTCTGTCGCTCTCTCTCTCTCGCTCTCTCTCTCTCTCTCTCTCTTTCTCTCTCTCTCTCTCTCTCTCTCCTCTCTCGCTCTCTCTGGGAGGACTGGGCGTGTGTTATGTGACAAAAGCCCGCCTGCCTCGTGTGCAGTCCCGCCTTATAAAAGAGCAGGAGAAGAGGGAGGGATAGAGCATAAGAGAGGCTGGTGGAACTCTACAGCCTGAACGTGTCTTTCCTCACACTTACCGTGTCAAGAAGTCGTATTAATATTACAAAAAAAATAAGACACATATTAAACATGATTACGCTCATAAAATGTGCATGAACTATAATCGTTGACCTGTGTAGTTGAAGAGCTGTACAACGTCTTATGTTATAAGATGTTTCTTCCTGTATTTACGCAAAACTATTCCCGGTAGTCTAATAAACAATCTATACTAAACACCAGAAAGGGTTAATGTTTAGGTGCATGTTTCGTACTGGATTACTCGGCCAGCATAATTGTATAAACACGGCTCAAATTGCACTCAATGCTAAGTTTCCATATGGTAAAGTCGTCTTGGATCCTATATAGCAATAACTTAATGGTATACACATGGGCTAGTGGCAAGAGAGAAAAAAGGTTCATAGCAGAAGCCAATGTCTCTTTAAAAAAAACTAAAGTTTATCGCTGTATTCTGGAATGAGGTCAGACATGAGGCTCCTCATTGCACGCGCTGATTATTATTAGATTCCTTTTTCGACCAATGAGCGTCGAGGAGGCGTGTTTTGGCACAGAAGCAGGGTAGAAACAGCCTTTCATTGGTGGAATTTTATCGCTGTTGTATCTTTGGAAGGGGATAAAGCTGAGCAGGGGAGAAATTGGAGGCTGCTTGAAACTCAACTCGACTGCAGATGGAAGGCGGACAATATAACTGGCGTTTGGTTTTTTGAAACACTCTGTGACTCTCCTACTCTCTCATTCTATTTTCTAGCAGAGAGAACAGGGCTATGCAGAGAATATCAGTTACCTTACATACTTCCCGCGAAACTTGGAAGCCTTTTCAGCGCCAGAGCGCACAGTGTGGCACTCAGTCTGCGCGTTGCAGCTGTGGTGCGCGCATATGCTCAGTCGTACGCGACTGAATAGACTTCATGAGACGCGAGACCGGCACATTGTACATAGTGTGGAAAGTTGACATTTTCAACAACGCGTACAATAATGGAATTGAACTTTTTACGCGTGTAGGAGGATTTTCCCAATCTAAATCGGACTGAAGAAAAAAAAACTAACAACACATCTCAGGACTGAATAATTTCTATTTCACTTTGTTTGATACTCAGTCCCGTCTATGAAGAGCGGAAAAGGGCTGAGCTTGCTATAAAGTCAACCCAGGACCAAGAAAGAGAAGTGGAGAGAGAGAGAGAGAGAGAGAGAGAGCGTGAGCTCTGAGCCTTCCTGTGTAATTAAGCAGCATGGTGCAGAAAATGAGCCACACGGAGAGCACCGCCGAGGCGGTGCCATTTTTCGCCGGGGATTCCAGCTCTGACTCCGGGGCATGCATGGACCTGGACTCGGCCGCCTCGCCTCCCTCCCCGTGCTCTGTTGCCTCCTCGTCTGGAGATAAACTGGGAGAAAACCCAGCGTGGTGTAAAACTCCCAGTGGCCACATCAAGAGACCCATGAATGCATTCATGGTGTGGTCGCAAATTGAGAGGAGAAAGATCATGGAGCAGTCCCCAGACATGCACAACGCCGAGATATCGAAGCGGCTGGGGAAGCGTTGGAAACTACTTAAAGATTGCGACAAGATCCCCTTCATCCGAGAGGCGGAGCGGCTCAGGCTCAAGCACATGGCTGATTACCCCGACTACAAATATCGGCCAAGGAAGAAGGTCAAATCGAGCGCCTCCAAACCAGGTAACGGAGAGAAGGGGGACAGACAAAGTTCTAATAACGGAAACACCAGCATTAAGTCATCCGCATCAAGAAAACACGGATCTAAGTCACCCAACAGCAGCAAACCCCACAAATCACATTTTGCCAGCAGCAGTAGCAACAACAACAACAACAGCACCAAAGCATCCCCATTTTCCACTGAACACTCGTCGGACCACCACCACCACTCTCTTTACAAGTCCAAATCAGTTTCCTCGACAGCCAAGCAGATCCCAGACAGCAAGAAACCTAAGAGGGTGTACGTTTTCGGCAATGGGGGCAGCATTAGCCCCGCGTCGTCAGTCGCTGTCCCGGCCAGCCCGACGCTCAGCAGCTCGGCGGACTCCAGCGACCCGCTGAGCCTGTACGAGGACGGGGGGAGCGGCAAGGAGGAAGGAGGCGAGTCAGTGAGCGGCAGCATGAGCACTTCTTCGGAGCGACACAGCCGCCACACGTACGCCAACCGGCGGGCGTCCTCGCCTACTCCCTCCGGCTTCCACTCCTCCGCCTCGTCGCACTCATCGTCCTCTTCCTCGGAGGACGAAGAGTTTGAGGACGACTTGCTTGACATTAACCCCAGCCCCGGGTTCGACAACATGTCGCTGGGGAGCTTCGGGTCCTCGGTTCTGGACAGGGATTTGGATTTTAACTTCGAGTCTGGCTCGGGTGGCTCCCACTTCGAGTTCCCCGACTACTGCACGCCGGAGGTGAGCGAGATGATTTCAGGTGACTGGCTTGAGTCGACCATCTCTAACCTGGTGTTCACATACTGAAAACAACAACGACACGAGTAGCCTATTACCTTGTAAGCAAAAAAAAAAAATCAACTATCAACCGGGATCCCCTGCGGACTTGGGTGTGAAAGTTGGTGTCCCAACAAGACTAGCGACGTACCGCTCGTCTCCGGACACGGACCACCTTGCGCACCCGGCGAACGTGAAAGCGATTAAGTTGCTTTTTGCCTGTTTTTTTCGGATTCGTGGACTGTGTTTGACTCGGAGAAATATGCGCAGCAACGGAGAAGAGAGGAAGAAATGTCTGTGGGGCTGATGCCTGATTAGGACTGACAGAGTTCCTATTGAAAGAAGACTCTGTTTTGAACTGAGCAACTGTGATTGATTTGCACGTTAAAGCTGATGGCAGGCAGCGGTCCGCCGTGGTGGGAAAAAGGGACATTTCAGAACATATACACGATCGCCAAATGAACTTAACTTCACGATTTTAGAGGTACAGACATGAGTCCACAGTTGTTCGAGGGGTTTTTATGGTGTCATCTATGTGGATTTGTATGAGACAAGGTGGGTTGACGTTTTTAAGTCAAATATTTTGTCAAAGCAAAAACGCATGGTAGACTACTGTTCTTGTGCTGAGATGTTCTCGGCCTGTGGAGCAGTTCTAAGTAGTATTAGGGTTATTTAAATGGGTAGATGACGCGCTCTTCTGTTCTTCTCTTTAAAAAGGACATGGAAATAATCACCAGCTGTTGCAATTCTTAAAACTTCAGGATTCAAACGCAACGTCAAATCTGTGCTGAACTTTATAGCCTACACTTTTCTCTACAATTCAGGACCAAAACTATTCCTTTAATGTTTATTTCAGATAGCCTATTATAGAGAAATCCTCACCGATTTTTCCATCCTCTGAGCTTTGTTATGTACATTTATTCAGATGCCATTTTATACAGGATGTTGTATTTATACACCGGGCCAAGCATTTTCGACCGAATCATTTTTTTATTTCTTGTATACATGGTCTAGTCATGTGTTTTCTTACAGTTTGTCTATTCGTCTGTACATCTGTCTGTCATGTTTCCTTCTCAGGCGAAGGGCTAGAGTTTTACAAACAATCTTTTTGAGTTCTTTTTATATTTAAATGTAGACTTTTGGACATTGACAAAGAGAGGAAACAGTTTGATTATTTTCTCAGTGTATTTTTGTACAAATCTATATCAAAATGGGGGTGTCATCAATCGGTGTGTAGCCTACAAATACCGCTGTATTGGATTTCCTAATTTCAAGGATCCGGCTGGCTGGTTTTCAGTCTGAATCAGTCCACCATTCACGTTTACGATTCCAATCTGCTTCTTAAAGGCACAGTTACACATTTTCTCTAAACCCCCGTGGAACATGTGCTCCAACAGCACCAGTACTATCTCGAGCAGCCACTCCTTTTTTTGTATTACTGTCAGATATCTTGCCTATGACAACAATGGAGGAGATTGTAGCTTTAATTTGGACTTTAATCCTGGTGATTTTTATTAAATTTTTGAAATTTGGTAAGCAACTGCTGGATTGAATGGGCTGTCAGTGAAACTATCCATCAATAATAACATCAATCATATTCAAATTGCTGACTTGAGTTCCGCACACAATTAATTGTACTGCGTTTCTCATTGTATTTGAATATATAATCTTTTCTACTTGTCAGCTAACTATTAGCTAATAATTGTTTTAGTATCTTTATGGCATGGTGAATAGCATTTGTATTTCAGATTCAGGTTATTAGCTGTTGTGTTTTAAAAAAAAGAGTTAAAAATGAGGAAAAACATTGAAATGTGGAATCAATCTTTGTATATTTGACTGTATCATAAAGCAAAAAGATTGTGTGTTTATGTACGTTGTTGCTATCAAGGAAAGGCACTGTCTAGAACTGCTATCTTTTACACATCCTTGACTTACGTTTAAGGTGGTCGTTCAGGACTCATTTTTTAATATATATATATGAAAGCATTTTTAAATATATTAACTTTATTTTTCATCCATTGTGTGCAATATGCTGTGTAGAACATTCATTTTTATTGTCTCTAATCATGCCAGAAACAAAGGAAACCATCCTTTTCTTGAGGGAGGAGGGAGAAACTCATGCCAGCTAAAATTGTGTCCATTTACTGCCTGTCAGATTGTTGATATAAAACTTGTGTACAGAACTTTTTTCAAGGAAGGAAATAAATATCAGCTGGAACTGAAACCTTAAAACATCTCGCTGACTGTTCTTTTTTGGTGACTTTGGTATTGTGTTGTTGGTACTAAGATGTATTTATTACACATTAAGGCGTTTTAGTGGGCATCTGAGGAGGCTGTTATGTGGCCCCTCGGTTGAGTAATGGGCAGGTGCATTACACTCTCACATGACAGACAATGCTGCTCAGCTTATCATCGGACCCTAACGTCCTTTGCTGATTGGCTGCGGTGGTAAGTGATGTGTGATTAACACATGGCTGCCAAGAGTGTTGTGACGCTACAGGGTATCAGCCCCTTCAGTCGGTAACCCAAGAAAGGCTTTAGACCATAAAGCATAACGTGATATGTTGCAAACTGATTTGCTAAATATACCAAACACAACCACAATTGTGTAACATAAAGAAGTAAACAAAAAAGTGACATTGAATTGACAGTGAACTGACACCAATCCTTCCAAATGTATGAAACATGACAGAGCAGATATCTCATGAATTAAAACTAGAATAGTCAAAATGTAATGTTGGGAACAGTATCACATCCACATTGTTCTCAGTAATTAGTGCAACAATGCGTCTCCAATTTACCTAAATGTGTTAAAGCGGTTAGTAGGTAGGTGGGACCGAGTTTACTGTTAACACTTCAGGCTAAATCAAAATGTAGCCCAAAATATTTAAAATTAAGTTGACCAGATGGTTTCAATTAAGCTAACCCCTGAGACTGGCCCTATTTGCAGCATTCTTTCTCATTTGCTAATTCCCCCATTACTCCAAACTAGCCTATAAATGAAAACATGTCTGCGTTCAAACCCTAAGGTGACAGTAAGCTTCCGTGCTGCCACAGAAATTTAAATAGCATATCAGGGTTCATCGTGTTTTTCTTTAATAATAAATTACTCAGAATGTATTGCTAATGTATCACTAAGGAGGGAGGCAGCGTATAGTCAAGCAGATCAAAACGCTCAAACATAACATGTCCAATGTGCTTAGGGTGCCTTACAAGCAAGCAACAAGCCACAAGAATGATGTAACCCCATGCGCTAGCAGGGGGGCAACGCGGGCTAATGCTACGTCTGGTTGGCTACTCATGAGAAGCATCCATTGAATTGCACGTTTTTACCTTTTACTGACCTATTTTTTTTATTCACCTATAGCGAAGCTCATGTAAGCTATATGAAATGGCATGAAAATGCCATTGATTTTCCCTGCCATTGTACAGTCATCTTTAAACAGCTTCTCCTTTACCTTCCTACAAGAATAACACATGAACTGTCATTCTAAAATGCATGATACATGATACAGCCCGTCATGCACTGACTGTGTTTGGTGCAACAGGAAGCCTATACATGATGGTAAAGATGAATGGTGATTGTTGGTACCCAGAAGCTATGCTGTAAGACCGTGTGACAAATTAAGACATGTTAAGACAGTTATTTCTAGGACATGTTTGTTATACATATGCAATTTTGACTGCACTTTTAGAAAATGTAAATGTATTCTATTTCTATTCTATTCTGTGCGATTCTATTCTATTCTAATCCATCCTCCAGACTGTAGTATTGTATCTTTGCCGTCTGGTGTTCAGACAGTCATTGTCTCCCCTCCCCCACTCCCAGACAGACTGCTGGTCTGAGGGGAGGGGCCGAGTGAGCAAGCACTCAGCCCAGAGACCCTCCAGCATAGCTGACAAGCATGTCTGTCAATCTGTGTGTGTGTGTGTGTGTGTGTGTGTGTGCATACTCACATTGTACAGCGTAAACGTTTCTGCTCATATGGCACATGCCAAATGCTTATACGAATGTAAATGTAAATGTTATTAACAGCATTTGCATGCATATAAATGTGATGATCAGACAGTCTAAGCTCATTGTTTTATATTTGGTACTAAACCTGGTTTATTGACGATCCACGGATGACAAAGTGAAGCTTATAAAAACTCTACTTTATTTCTGCTGTTACAGAGCAACAAGAACATTTGTAGGTTGTTGCCCACATATGTAGATCACCGCACCAAATGAATCCCCCTAATTAAATCCTAATGAACAGCTAGCTGCATGTAACACCCTGCTATGAACCAAAGACAACATAACGGACGTTCACATTCATGCAATACATGCTAACCTGTCACGACAATTGTTGCCGCAAATTGATTATTCAGGGTAATCAGAGTATAGTGTGCATGTAATCACACTAGTTGTCATTCCGTGTCATCTTCCACAGGATGCAAGAATAAATTATATATTGTGTAATATTTTTAATGCATCTGAAAGTACGTCTATAATGCATACTGTTGTCGAGACATCATGAAAGAGTAATCATTTGTGTGTAATTGCACGTTTGTCATTTTTGGTTTCAGTTGATTATGTGCTTCATTATGTATGGAAATTCATATTTAGTTTACAGGTGTAGATATTTCGTAACATCTTTGGTTGTCATGTCATTATACCGCAGAACTCGACTCGGTTTCCAGTCTGGTTTGACGCAGTCACAACTGGTTGTCCTCATAGCGCTAGGATCCCCCCGTGTGTTTTCCTGTGTGCTGGTTCACATACTTATTCGTGTGTTCATCAACACCACCAGGGCTATCCGCAAAAGTGAAAAAAAAATGTTGACCTTATTCCTCCTATACGTTCAAGTTTACCGAATAAATGTCAACATTTGATTTGACCTTTGAATCAGCACAAACGATTGTCACATTCTTGCAACCTTTCTTGTCAATACAGCAATACATTCATTATCACTGTCTGTGAGATTGTTGAATCACTCCTTATAGAATAGTTTACAAGTACATAAGTTGCATAGGTTATTGTTTTCCACAAATGTATTGTTTAAAAACAATGGTAACACTTTACAATAAGGGTACAAACAATGAACCATTCATTTACATTAGTTAGTACAGTAATAAGCATTATTATATAACATTAGCAGATGGGTTAGGTTATGGGTAAGGGTTAGGCCTAAGGGTTTGGCATATTTATTTTTACTACTTGTATTGTCTTTTTTTATCTTTCTGTCTTATCTGTAGGAATGTTTACTTTAGTTTTAGTATTAGGAATGTCTTGTCCTGCATGTTGTGCCTGTGCACTTTATCTGTTTCACCGTGGGAGGGTGAGAAACGTACTCTCGATTCCTTTGTATGTCTTGCCATGTGAAGGAATTGACAATAAAGCTACTTTGACTTTGACTAACTCTAACCCGTAAATCATTTATAAATGAATACCTTATATGAACACCATTAGTAAATGATTACTCTACACATCAGTTAACTGCTAATTAACTCTTAGTTAATGCTTATGACAATACAATAGGAATAAGCAATGCATATTGGAAAGGTAACTAGCTACCAAATACTGTTCAGGGTGATTGTATGAATTAGTAAAACAGGAGGTCGCCTCAGGGGTTGCTGGTTCCTCTTGTCGAGGTACCCTTGAGCAACACACCTAACCATTAACCATTAACCATTAACTCTGTGGCAGCCGACTTATGGTGGTTGATTCTACATTGCATTGGTCAATGTGTGTGCTATGTGTGATGCAGGGTTCAAGAAGAAGCATTATCTGTGGTGGCCGTGGTGCTGTAGGAAAAATAACTGCACACACAGTCTGTGTATACTATTTATTTGTATTGATTAACATTCACTGCAGTTTGCAGCTCCATGATACAATATTGTAAGGTAAACACATTTAATAGTAAGGTGCTCATCTGTTTTCATCTCTACACTCAATACAGCCTAGTCTTTCCAGTTGGACCAAACTGTAACATCTCCAAGATCACTTAAGCAGGGCTTAAATGATCTGCTCCTCTGCACACGGATGACAAGTAGGATTGTTGAGTGGAAGAAGCATGAGGCAGCAGTTTTCCCTGCACTGCTGCTCTGCCGGTGCATGCTGCATGCTGCATGCTGAGTGCTGCATGCTGCGTGCTGCATGCTGAGTGCTGCAGGCTGCGTGCTGCATGCTGAGTGCTGCATGCTGCGTGCTGCATGCTGAATGCTGGCATGTTCGGCATGCGCCCCCACGCGCGGCTCAGCTGACGTAGCGCTGTGGGAGGTGGAGGCAGCGGGCCGTGGCATAGCAGCAGAGCAGAGCTGGGAACAGTAGTGCACACACTGGAGTAGAGAGAGAGAGAGAGAGAGAGAGAGAGAGAGAGAGAGAGAGAGAGAGAGAGAGAGAAGAGAGCGCT
>OMKI01025204.1:0-10464 GCA_900302315.1 Phycis blennoides
ACACACACATTTAAAGTGGGTCAGACCTTCATCTCTTCGCTTTGGTGAGCAAACATTTCCGTAGTTTAGGGTCACAAGGTCAGTGACCTGGCTGCCAGGTTTGGTCAAAAAGACAACCAATGAAGAAGAATGAACACGAAGCGCTGTAAGAACGTCGATGTCCGACTCATCAAAACGAATGATGAACAGCCCCAGGTATTACCTTGATCACTAGATACCTGTCAAACTGGCAACGCCCAGACAATATTTGCCTGCTGGTCGTTTCTCAGCCTGCTTCTGAAAACAAAGAAACTGCAGTCCACTGGGCGAAATAGACAAGATGATTCACTGCCAAAAATACAGTCCCATACTGAACGACAACATAACCTACTGTTCATTTAAAACATTTGCATTAACGTTTTTTGCTTGAGAAATCACAATCCAACATTAACTTGAATGTCCTTAAAAAAGCAGCTCTGGACAGTCTGAACACAAAGAAAGCACTGTTCTGCCTATCCAAACACAAGGCCGTCCACTCCTCCGAACACAACACGTCATGTTGAGTGGTTCTCCATTAACTAATAGCCTCAACGTGTAGTCAGAAGGAGCATTAATATCAACCCATTCACACAGCTCCCACTTCCTCTGTGCGCGCGCACACACACACACACACACACACACACACACACACACACACACACACACACACACACACACAGAGAGAGAGAGAGAGAGAGAGAGAGAGAGAGAGAGAGAGAGAGAGAGAGAGAGAGAGAGAGAGAGAGAGAGAGAGAGAGCATCAACCAGAGGATCTACTTGAAATTACACCAAAGATATAGAAGTGGACCAATATTCTAGAGGTCTCAGCTTACAAAACCAGCACACAGGGTGCTATGAAGGCATAGCACCCTAGCCAACCCATGTGTAAAGTCAATTGAAGGGACAACACCAATACTAGCTAATACACACAGGGTGCTATGAGGGCATGCAGCCTTTTACCAGGTAGAATGAGAGGCCTCCTGCCCTCCTCAGCTGACTGCACAGTCCCTCTTATAATCTCCTTTTGCATCATCTGACGTCGTCTTTCCCCATGGTCCTCCACTCCCCCGGGCCACGGTGTCCTTAGGGATCCATAACTGAATTGGTATTCACCCAGGATGGCCTTAAGCTGGAGCTCTGGCTAACAGGGGGCAGCTAAGCTAAGCTGGCACAGAAGGTGGCTCCTTTGGCTCTGTCCTAGGGCAGGATGCAGGTAGTAGCTCTGAGCAGGTGAAAGCGGCTGAGTGGCTGAGCAGTGATTAAGACCAGCCAGAGATTAGAGATGGATCCACTGACTCTGGACTTCTATTCTACCTTGTGGGGGGGGGGGCAAGCACAGTGATAGTACCCAGCATGCATTGGTCTTCCTTTCAGATGCTTTTGCTAACCCCAACGACAGCTTAACCACTCCCAGTGCTCAACTTCTGAGACTTAAAAGATCTACGTTCACTGTACTACAGCATACAATTACCATGCTATGGCACAGAGATTAAGGAAACAGCCTGTATGCTTTCCTTTGAAATATCTGTGCAGGGTCAGACCGTTTGTATTTCTTTTAGCTTGTGTGTTATGATTCACTCTTCTCCAGTACCCAGGCTTGCCAGATATGAAACAATATGGCACACAAACACAGCGTGCTGCAGCCATGGAACCAAGCAAACAAACTATCAACTGGAGATTGTATTATATTTTACTCAACCTAAAAAAGCTTCATCCTCTTTTGGAACACCATGGGCAGAGCCATGCTAAAGCACAGGTAGATCTTGGGAGTTGCATTTGAAAGATGGAGTCAGCTTGGAGCTCAGGAGGAGTTCAAGACTTGACTTGGAACACATAAAACCCTGCATTCAAAGTGATGGACAACAGAATTTACTTCTATTATGTTAAGGGTTACCATGGCGTGCATTAAGCCTCAGAAATAATGTTCCATAAAATCCATTGCAATCTCACGTAATTTGAGTGTATGGATTTCCTTCAAGCCCATTTAATGGGTGGAGTTTATTTTCGTCATTTATTCAGAACACCACTGCAATCCTGAGACTTCTCAAGTCTGTGTTTCTCTGTGATAATACACTGGCCAGACTCCACTCGGTGTGACCCGGCCCAGCATGGCTGGGATCTACATCTCCATTACAGGCTTCTTGCTTGAAAGTCTTCAACTGATGTCTTAACTGATGACACACTTGTCTTGAGTCAATGACACACACACAAATGTATTGCCTATTTTGTTGTATACTATAGCCTACTGTAAAATGTGATTGATGCGTTCAAGGGACATTTAATATATTTGGGTTGTTTCAGACACATGTTTCACATTGGAAAGTTTATCACACACAGTATTTCCCTGAATATGGTATGCTTTGTTTGTTTCGACATACAAACAATGTGAGATAAGGTCACAATGTGAAAATCTGCAATGCAATTCATTTTGTCTTTCAGCCAACATTGTTTGCAGAATATTAGGATCACTTACTGACACAAATGTTTGTGTATCTTCCAGAGATCACCATATCTCTGAGATCCCTACCTAACAGTGTGTGTGTCCTCTCCATCCAGAAATTCGTAAGCCTGACTTAACTCTTGGTCACGTGCGGAGTGTGTCCAGTGTAACCAGGGGGCACTACTGCGGGTCAGTTACCATAGCGACTTATGCTGTGAACCTAACTTGGAGCGAGGCCGGTATGTGCAGGTTAGCTCGGAGAGAACCGGCCCTACGGCTGCATTGACGGCTTCGTTCGGTCATATTGGTTATACATATTGGTATAACATAAACACTTTATATGGTCATATCCAAAACTATTGTATCCCAAGGTCATCTTTTCTCCATGTTGGTATTTTTACTTTTATTTGTACTTTTAATAAACTTTACATGACATGTCTAAACTAAACTTAATTAGACAAACATTTAAGTAATGGGGATTTCTATACTTGCACACAATGAATAAATTTGCGACCCAATTGTCTAATGCAAAGTCATGCATGTTCAAAGTATTTCACTACAGTAAGCTGAAAATTAGCCTTACTTTTCATCAGGAATAAAAAAATATATTACTGTACAGAAACAGCTTTTCCATGATGACGTAGTGCAAATGAAAAGAAAAGGCTGAGAATAGGTTTCAAAAGCACTGAAATTGTAATCATGGCTTTGGAATTCCCTGATGGATCACATGTCAGGGTGTGAAAAAGTAAGGCTTTTGAAGGCCGTCATTAATGCATATACTAATGCATATAATTAACTTATATTCATATACAAGTTCAACCTGGCTGAGGTTGAGTGAACTTGGGTCTTCAAAATCTTTTTGCAGGCAGTGCAGGGAAACTCTTGTGGTTTGAGTCAAAACGACTGCTAACCTGCTAGTTTAAACATGACCCTGGAGCTCTTAACTTGTTTAGAAACTTGACTAGAACCCCCTTCCATAGCGAGGGCCTTAATCTGGATCATGTTTTGTTGACATTCTCCAACAGGAGCTGTTCCCCCGATGTATTGTTAACCTGTGCACCCATTGACTTGTCTGGATCTTTTTCTATATCCTAACCAACTAACCCCCCGCCAAACACACACCCCTCCGCCTCCAACACTGAACCTAGTGGTCAACATAACACTGCCGTGTCTGGACCAATGGCAGAGCATCACTGAGGAAGAGAGAGGGACAGCAACAGAGTGAGAGAGGCAGAGACAGACAAATAGCCAGAGCGACAGAGAGGAGAGACCGAAAGAGCGACAGAGAGGAGAGACAGACAAAACAACAGAGTTTACAGGAATAGAGACGAAACAGACAGACTAGCAGAGTAATAGACAAACAGCAACAGAGACACAGATAAAAAGAGAGCGAACGAAGAACATACAGCAGCACATCTACTTTTGGCAGATACACATTAAGAGCAAACACAGCCCTCTCTGTTAAACATGACATTTGGCCGCCTGTCTGTTAGCATAAAAATCAAAAGCTCATACGCCAACTCCGCCCCCCCTCGCAAATATCACTTTACACTGGAACCAGTGAGATAGGAACGATAATCGCCATGGAAACCTAACTTTTACGGACCACTAAACCTAGCAGTTACTATGATAACAGATTATATTAGGCCCAATGAATATCTTCAACAAAGCCAAGTATCGTTGGACTGTGTGTCTAATGAAAAACGCATTGGACAAAATTGTGCTGATTGTAGTGAGATTAATATCTTTTCAGTTTGATAAACTTTTAAATACTTTGCAACCTAGCTACTTTGAACTGTACTCCAGAATTCAGTAATCCAGACATTACTGTTGGAGCCACTAGTTCAACAAGCCAAAAAATTATAATTGCCACCATGCCATAATTTGTTGCTGTTCTTTTCAAGCCTAGTGTCTGACAGGCACGGCCTATCTTACGGCTGCATGTGATTATTCAAATATTGTAATTGCCGTCATGTGTAGTGTTGTCCATTTTAACTGGGTCAATGATTGCATTAAAGATGTGGGCTGTTAGCTTAGACAGTGTCAGTGATTGTATTTAGCAAAAAACATGTGATCGTACTAGAATCTAAACATGCTGTGATCTTGATTGTTATCGTGTTACAATCCCACTTTGATTTCACCAAGAAGCATCGTCTTAGCCTCAGACCAACTCTGATGGACACAAATAATGACGTTAACAGATCACAGCCAAATTCAGCATCAACACAATAGCCCTCGCTCGGATTACAATGCCGTCACAGCCAAAGTGATCAGCATGCAATAATCACAGCTAAATACTGATTATAACACAATCACAATCACAGCGTGTTTAGATATCACGGCAGAGGTGATCACCTTGCAGCCACACCGAGCACGGAGGCGTCACGCCACGTGGCCTTTTGACCCGCTCCACCGGCCACGCCTGTGGCACACCAGGGGCGGGGCCAGAGCAACACACCTGCTTCGTTCGGGACACAGTCTTCAAATATTCAGCTTTCTTTCTCCAATGCTGCTTCATATCACTCTCCATGGCTGCTTTATTTTCATTCTTCATTTTTCATTCTCCATTGCTGCTCTTACTAAATTCTGTGATGTCCTTATTTTGCTGTTTTACTGTACTCATTTGTATTTTATTTTATTTTATGCAACTTGAAGGACTTGAATCTTGAATCTTGAACATTTTTGTGCCACGTGTTTGTAAATCAACTGACCTGTTTTTTCTATTCATTTCTAGCGTGACCTCACAGCAGGGATTTGACGTTCCGAAGATGCCCAGCTTCCGTAGTATGAGAGCACACCTACTTTGATTTAAGACAAAGGAAATAGGTGGTCTGAACATCGTGCAAGGCTTTGGTGACATTGAATGGAAGGACTAGCACCATACACTCGGAGAGAAATCAACCAGCACTATTGTTAGCAACGGATTTCCATAAAAGGAAAACCCATCCCAACCTATTCTATTCATGTTTACTTAATAACCTGGCCTACAGATTTTTTGTATCATTTGGCCTTGTTTAAACATTCCAATAGCTGTTAAACATGTTTGTTATAATATCCCTTCTAAAACTTTATGTCCCCCACAGCAGACGGTTATGCCTGGTAAATATCTACTTACGTTTTGAAAACACACATTGATACTGTGTAGATAACTGCGTTGACATGCGTCAAAACAGACCTCAAGTTAGTTTGAGCATTTTGCTGCATGTGGCATGTCTGTCAGTTTGTCGGTCAGGGCTCAGTGTAGCAGCTCCCATTAATTAGCAGTTCAGCTCTGCACAAACCTTATTGTTGCCCTCTGGCGTGGCGTGAGCAACAGGAAATGTATGAAAACATTTTAGAAAGCAGCCTTTGTTTAAAGTTCTTTCATTGTCATCGCCCATCACATGACCTAGGTTAACATAATACATTCCGTTGCCGGCCTTTGGCTTTTTACCAATGTTTTGCAAGACCTATTATTATACATAAAAATCTATTTAGCTAAATCCAACATGATGGGTAATAGTGTTTGTGATGCATCTTTTTCCATAGGAATTCAGCTTGAAACATGGGGAGGAATACTAAATAGATGATAGATGTTTATCCATTTAAGCTATGGTCTATGGTCTATAACAACATCAAACAACACGGTTCTTGAAGTGACATTGAGTCTGAAGATGTTTTGCCAAGAATAAATAATTATTAGTTATTATTAGTAATTAATTAGTTTTGATCAAACTGGTATCTATGCACCCATCTATAAATCAATCAAATAAATCATCTCTCTATCCATCTGTCTCACAGTCATTCCGAGGTGCACACTACACGAAAAACTATAAAGTTCAAAACAATAACCTAAATGCATGGCATGGACTTTGTGGATAGAATGCATTGGCCTATTACATGGTTAATTTCAATATAATAAAAATTGACATATTTCTGCTTACTGCAAATACATTTTAAATTGGTTTCAACAATGAATTAGGTACTAAAACAAATGGGAAAAGTCTACACTACAATCACAATCCGAAAAGGCAGCCAAACTCACGTTCACATCAGTGTCAGCTGGATAGCTAGTGAAGCAACCAGCTACGGAGGGGTGGTGTCAAAGTACTTAAATGTTGTCTACAACACAAGACAACAATGTGACATGGAAAAACATTGATTCATGAGATACATCCAAGATGAAGCCAACAACAGGGTCGGCGACTCGCCTTTCCAGTTTGTCTGCCCCACCACGGAAGCTAACGCTAGCCACATTAGCCAGTACGGTAACCTACAGCGAATTTACGCCGCTGTGTAGTAGTAGTTTACCGAGCAGGTGTATTAACAAGTGTAGGGGCGATTTGGAACCGGCACCACCGGGAACGAAAACAGTGTTTTCCCGTGACGATCCATGTTGTTTGTATCGGAAAGGCGGCTTGCCGTTTACACTCACCAGATGCTCCCGTGTCTTCAGCATCTTCTGTGCGATCCCACCACTGTCGCGTGCCTCTGACGGACGCTTGTTCGCTCGCGCAGGGGGCGGAGTCACGTGGTTTGTATCAAGTTGCCAGAAAATTCCTTTTTCCCATCGGACAGGTTGTCAAAACCACTGGCCCCGCCCATGCCTGTCAAAATGCAGTTCATGTTGTGAACTTCCTCAGGCCAGGCTGGGCAGATAGGCCAAAAGACTACACCATAGCTTCAAATCGTGGTTTGTAATAACAAGGCAAATGTAATAGATATACTTATATATAGATGTAGCCCGTATTAATGAAAAGGGGCTACAGATCAGTGATGGATGGAGGTGTCTACAAAACAAAGTGAAACACACATTCCTTCGTTTTGTTGGTTTGCTTTCAACATTTTTCATGAGAGGTCCATGGAGAGGAGTGCCTCTTGTCCTTCAGTCATCTAGTGGCACAGTAATGCCAATACCAACCAACATTTGACTGTCGTCCTGTCGACTCATTTTAACCCACGAGTGTAACAATTACTTTAAATGTCCCAAAATCTTTCTTATACAGATTTGTGCATGACTTTAACTCATTAAGTGCCTAGTGACATATACTAGACATTTTGGTGTGGTTGTGATGTCACAGTCATGTGACTGTCCCAGGATATGACTTCCCCAAAGAGGCAGTGTTACTTATTTTTATTCAGTTTGCATATTTTGCTACATAAAGAAAATCAGAAAAAAGTTGTTTAAACAGCATTACTAAACTCACACATTTGATATATATTGTGGAAATGCAAATAAAAAGGCAAATTTGTGGTAATAAGCAGAAACAACTGTCAAGTTGAGTTATTTTCAAATAAGGAATACATTTACCATAAACGCCCAGTGTAATGTATATGTCACATCACATATTAAGTGGTAGTATTTTAGAAAAAACATCAGAAATGTGTTCTGTGTTCCACTTGGTCTGTGGTATATCCCCCATAATTTTCCTTTAAACAGAAATGGATCTGGGTTCTTATGGGTTAAGTAGTATTCAAATAGTATTAAATTAAATTAAAATTAAACTTCTGACTTTGATTTCAGTGATTTAAAGCAGACGACGTCAGAAAAATCGTTAAGGCAGTGGCCTACTTCTGCAAAACACTGTCGTAATACTGCAATACCCGTATCTTGAACCTGGTGTAAATTCCCAGCGATATCGTCTTTAGTGGACCACCAGATGGCGCACTAGTTAAGTTCCCCCTGACCCGGAACCACAACAACCCATGCTTCAGGGCAGACAGTCCGCATAATATTATCAACGTTGGCTTTTAATGCGATACAAAACTTACGTAGATAATGACACTCAGACAGCCCTAGAGCATTAATAAGATACATGTTTCAACCATGAAATGATCACAGGTTACAGGTTTACATCTGTGATCCGATATAATCCACCGAATCATCGGCTCGCTAGCGAGCTAAGTGTCAACAACCACAATCTACCGCAGCATCGCCTGGTAACGTTACACTTTTGCACCTATTTAACATCATGGTTTGAACAAATTTGAAAGGCTAGCTATATAGTAAATTGTCCAAATAATTAGCTGTAAGCTAAATTGGCATTTTTATTATTTACTCTGAGCGCTGTCATGTGACTTCCATACTGAAAGGCTGCTTGTTTTCTCGGCCCTGTATTTTTTATTGTTGTTTTGCATCAAACACAAATGAACGCCATCGTTTGTACTTGTACTTAGTGTATCCGCGTGTATTTCTCTGCGCTGTCCAACCTTTCCGCAGTTTTTAGCGCAGCAGCGATGGGGAACCAGCTGGCGGGGATAGCACCCTCCCAGATCCTGTCCGTGGACAGCTACTTCTCCGACATACATGACCATGAATATGACAAGAGTCTGGGCAGCACCCGCTTCTTCAAGGTAGCCCGGGCCAAGCACAGAGAAGGACTAGTGGTGGTGAAAGTCTTCGCCATTCAGGACCCGTCTCTGCCCCTGACCAGCTACAAACAGGAGCTGGAGGAGCTGAAGATCCGTCTCCACTCCTGCCAGAACTGCCTGCCCTTCCAGAAGAACTCACTGACTGAGAAGGCAGCCATCCTGTTCCGACAGTACGTCCGCGACAACCTGTACGACCGAATCAGCACGCGGCCGTTCCTCAACGGCGTGGAGAAGCGCTGGCTGGCGTTCCAGATCCTCACGGCCGTGGACCAGGCGCACAAGGCCGGCGTCCGCCACGGGGACATCAAGACAGAGAACGTCATGGTGACCAGCTGGAATTGGGTGCTGCTGACGGACTTCGCCAGCTTCAAGCCCACCTACCTGCCTGAGGACAACCCCGCCGATTTCAACTATTTCTTTGACACATCGCGGCGGCGCACGTGCTACATTGCCCCCGAGCGCTTCGTGGATGGCAGCATGTTCACGGCGGAGAATGACCAGAACACTCCGCTGGTGGACCTGACCAACAACAACCAGCGCAGCCGAGGGGACCTCAGACAGGCCATGGACATCTTCTCCGCAGGTAGCCGAGAAGTCGCCATGCTCCCATTTCCCTGCTCAGTAATGACGTTCATCGAGTCGCTTTGAATAAAAACATCTGCTCATGCATGAGTGTGACGACATTACAAAATAATCACCCGTAGCCTCTCCTATCATCCGAAAGCTCCTTCATCTTCCCTACCCTACTGTGACTACTGGTTTGAATAGCTGTACCTGACCCAGAGGGCAATCCCATGCTCATCACCTGTAGATCATTAACAACATTGCTATAGATAGAGCCTATCCATGATGGACATGCAGGAGTCTTTAAGGTTATCATTTTTGTTTAAAATGTTTGACAGGTAACTAACCTTGATTTTAAGTATGCATTTTAATTCTACTTCAAATACATTCAAGTATATTTTCAGAAGACAAAATATGAGGGCACAATTTCAGGACACAAAATGACATGTCGTTCACTCTGTTTCCACCCATAATGCACCCTGTTCCCTCCAGGCTGTGTGATAGCCGAGCTGTTCACAGAGGGCGTGCCACTCTTTGACCTCTCCCAGCTGCTGGCGTACCGGAAAGGTCACTTCCAGACCGAACACGTGCTAATGAAGATAGAGGACCACAACATCCGAGAGCTGGTAGAGACATCCATCGGCCATCAAGCCGGACTAATGTAGTTGTACCATGTAGTAGTAGTAGTAGTAGTAGTAGTAGTACCATGACCACCATATATAGATATATCTGGTTGTTAACCGTTTACAGCATAAACGTTAGCGTAGTGACACTTACTTTAGTACAGTAAATGTTACTATAGTGACTGTGGCACTACTACAGTGTAATAACTCCCAAACTATCAACAACCAGATCCAAGGAGTTTGACAGTTAACCCTGGAAACTGCAGTCACCTCAGTTACTACGGTACTGAAGTGTATTCACTGCCAAACCTCAAACAACCAGAACTTAACTGTTTAACGGTTACCATAGTAACTGTAGTAACAGTCATGCCTCTTCTATCTCTGCCCTGCCCCCCCCCCCCCCCCCCCCCCCCCCCCCGGGGCCCCCCCCCCCCCCCCCCGCCGCCGCCCGCCCCCCCCCCCCCGGCG
>OMKI01025204.1:12486-22840 GCA_900302315.1 Phycis blennoides
GGGGTTATCCCTCTCCCACATGAACCTCTAATTACCAGCCCAGAGGCCTCCGGGTGGGGGTGGGGGGGGGGGGGGGGGGGGGGAAAGGGGGGCGGGGGGGGGGGGGGCCCCGGGGGGGGGGGGGGGGGGGGGGGGGGGGGGGGGGGGGGGGGGGGGGGGGGACGTTCATTTGAAACCGGGTTTCAAATCAACACTGTTTTCGGTGCCTCACTTTGAAGTGTAAATATGTTTATTTTTCTACAATGAAGACCTGGAGATGACAGGCAGCTCTGGTGATGGCTATTTAGCTCATTTCAGTTGAAGGGGTCAAGTGTCATTTAATGATATAAGAGAGTACAGTCAAGTCAAGGAAGAGCAGTGTGTAGCGTAACAGAGTACTTGAGGTGCGGTGACGCTCACAATCCAGTTTCCCTCTGGTCAACTGATGATTTTCCCCGTGTGTGCGTGTGCGTGTGTGCGTGTGTGCATGCGTGTGTCTAGGCGTGGCGGCGTACGTGGGCTGGCAGAGCTCGTCCATCCTGAAGCCCCTCCTCCAGCAGGGTCTGAGTGACGCAGAGGAGTTTGTCATCTACAAGGCCCTGAACGCCCTCACCTGCATGTGCCAGCTGGGCCTGCTTCAGAAGCCCCACATCTACGAGTTTGTCAGCGACATCGGTGTGTTCCCATTGGCTGGTGGCTCTGGTCATGTGATGTGTTTTTGTTGTGATTCGTTGTGTCATACCCTGTTTCCTTGTTACGCTGCCAACCGTTTTGTCATTGTTTTGTGGTATATTACTGCATTTTTAATTATTGAAACATTTTTGTGAGCTTTTATTTGTTGTCATGATTTGTATGTATGTATAAGTTGTCATTTATTTATTCCAGGTGAGAAATGTGAGTGTCAGATGTACAGTTAATAAGTAAAACATTTAGTAAATGTATATGAATATGCATAATACTTGATATTGTTATGATTGTATAATTATAATAATTATTATTATGAGCTTCTTGACAATTCTTTCAGTGTGACTGATAATCTGTCTAGATTGAGTCCTATATGGGTGTCATAGGTTGATTTTCTGTGTTCCCTGGTGCAGCTCCATTCCTTTGCCATCCCAACCTATGGATCCGCTACGGCGCAGTGGGCTTCATCACCGTGGTGGCCCAGCGCCTCAGCGTGGCCGACGTCTACTGCAAACTGATGCCCCACCTCTCCCCGTTCATCACACAGCCCATCATACAGGTCAGTCACCTTTCTCTCCATCACCCTGACCCTCAGCTCCATCACTGACTATCTCCTCTTCCTCACCATCCGTTTCCCCTGCGTCGTCCCCTCTCTTTCACCTAAAAGTGTAAAGGGGGCATTTAGCAGACGCTTTTGTCCAAAGCGACTTACAATCAGTACATTTGTGGGGTTCGACATGTGGACAGTTGGAGGAGGAGGGGGATCAAGGGGATCGAATTGCCGACCCTGCGGTTAGTGGACCCGCTCTGTCTACCCGCTCTACCCACTGAGCTACTGCCGCCCCATCAACTCCTGACTGAACTAAGCCAGACAGGTCAAGATATAGATACATTGGTGTCAGCTAAGCTAATGAAGGGCTGTGGTTGTGCTCCAGATTGACAAGGAGCTGGTGCTGCTGAGTGTGCTGAAGGAGCCAGTGAGCCGCTCCATCTTCGACTACGCGCTGCGCTCCAAGGACATCGCCAGCCTCTTCCGCCATCTGCTGCTCAGACAGAAGAAACGCGCCGGCTCCATCCCAGAGTGCCCCAACCCAGAGGACCCCACCATCGCCCAGCTGCTGAAGAAACTGCTATCCCAGGTCAGAACCACACACCCACAGGCACACACACACACGCACACGCACGTACACACACGCACGCACGCGCACACGTACGCACACGCACACGTACACACACGCACAGGCGCACACGCACAAGCACACACACACACACACACACACACATTTAAAGTGGGTCAGACCTTCATCTCTTCGCTTTGGTGAGCAAACATTTCCGTAGTTTAGGGTCACAAGGTCAGTGACCTGGCTGCCAGGTTTGGTCAAAAAGACAACCAATGAAGAAGAATGAACACGAAGCGCTTACACGTACACTTTGCATTGGGGCAGGATAGTATAATGGCTAAGGTTATCGACTACCAGTAGAGAGCTACTGGGTTTGATCTCCAGTGCCCACTGTAGGGAGCCTTGAGTGAAAAGTTCGATCAGTTATCCCTCGTTATTTAGTGTAAAACAGCGGTCTTCAACACCTGTACACACACATGTACAGACATGTATGTACTTATGGCAGCACGGACACAAATGAAAATAGAGAAATGTACAGACTAGAGATATATATATATATTAGGGGTGTGCATCCCTCTAATAAAAGACGATTCGATGCGTATCTCGATACATGGGGTACGATACGATTCAGGAACGATACATTTTTAAATGGAACGATTCGATTCGATACAGAAGGATTTCGATTCGATTCGAAACGATGTGGCACGGCTCAATTCGAGCGGGTATGATGCAATGGATTTCTTGTTGAAAGTAGACAATCATTTCATAAAATGAATTAACTTGTAAATGTAGCATTTCCTTCAAAAAGATTTATCAAAGACTAGAGAAGAAGTGTATTTGTAGTTTTTGTCATGTTTATTAAGATGTAACAACATGGAAGACCTCTCCAACATTAATTAAATTCAAAGAAACAATGAGAGAGATCTGTGTAGCTTCAGATCAAGGCACAATGAGCTAGTGAGGTAGAACATAACATTTAAAGAAATCCCTTATAAAAAAAATTCTGAAGAGACCATAAAGTGGCTAACTGTAAGTAAGCAGATTGTCAGTCATTCAAAGTGCTGCTTAATAAAATCCCCACTAGTAACCAACGACTACAGGTAGTGCAGGCGACGGCATGCAGGTCACGTTAGTTCTATTGACGGAAGTAACAGGGAATTACTGCGCCGACATCGAAGTGCTCCCAGGTGTTTTTCCGCCATACATTATAGTTATCCTTTTTATCCGCTTAGAAATTTGGCATGTTTCATTTTGTGTAACCTTTGTGTAACATTTTGGTCGTGTAACTACTCACGTAACCGTATTTAAATAGGGAAAACGTGGAAGTGCTTGGTCGCTTCTAACTTCACCCCCCTTTGGATCCTAAGGAATATAATGGGCCAAGCTACATGCTACCAAAGTAGCGCTGTGCGCCAGAGCGATTGAGTGCACGCACGCAGGCGAGAGAGGTGTTCTATCAACTGGTCTAAGATCATGAAGGAACATAGTTCAGTAGGGAAAAACGGTGGCGTTTTCCTTTAAACTTGCCGGAGCGTTGCGAATCCTGCCTGAGTCAGCCATTTTTTAAACTTTCCCTCACAAACTCACGGCGCAATCTGACGTAACTGCGACAAGTCTCTCGAGAGTTTTAAGGGAGGGAGCGAAAGACAGTCAGAGAGAGATGCAGTTTTCAGCAGCTGCCGCTGCATCAGGGGCTTAAACCGATTTATAACTTTTTAATCGGCTGGTTCAAGCTACATTAAGACCGATTTATTAGTCTGTGTACCGATGCACTCGCATCTTTTAAATCAAAATCGATTTTCCGATTTAAATCGTTTTTTGTTACACCCCTAATATATAGATATATATATATATATATATATAGATAGTCTTGATTACTGTTATTTATTATGGGGTATAACTATGACACCAGTTTATGGGCGGTAGAGTGTGTCTTGCAATGTGTATCTTGTGTGTGCTGGGTTGTCGATACCACACACACATACACACACACATACACACACATTACGTTTCGGCGTTGTCAAGTTATTATGGGATACCAGGGTATTTATAGGTGTGATTTTCAATACCAGCAGTAAATACAGACACTCCTCTCTCTACTCCTGATAGGGAGGTGCTGTGTTGAGGTGATGTAGTGTAGTGTACAGCCAGCGCCACCAGGGCTCGCTCTAGACTGTGAAAACACGCCACATATATTGCCACATAATACTTTATCATGAGACGACTCCTCTCGACCAAAGCACTTTATTAGCCATGGTGGTTTTGTATGAATTACTTAATTCCTTCTGGTCATTGTTCTATGGGCCATGAGAATTTCAACCCAGCAAGACTTGTCTTGCATGTTAGACACACAGCATTGTAGGCAAGACAATGTTGCATGGACTTCCAGCACCAGCAGCCATTACACACACGGACACAGACAGACACACACACACACACACACACACACGCACACAAAAGGAAGACATCCGTGCTTTAAGTTGATATAATGATAAGCAAAAGGTAGAACTTTTCTGCTGATTATTCCCATAATGCAGATCTTTCTTCTCCCTGGCCCCATACCCTTACCTCAATTACACCAAACCCTTACCTTAATTCCACCACCTAAGGTAAGAAGTTGTTTATTTATACCAGATGGGACATTAGGGTCACAAGTCCTTCACAAACCAAAGAAAGACACAACCAATGTATCCAATTTATTTGGATAAATGTATCCCCTTATCCAAACTTTCCCCTGCATTTAACAATTTCATCCAACTTTGGCTGAAATCTGAACGGTAGCTGTGTATGATTCTCATCTCACTGCAAAAACAATCCCCTGTGACCCCATGTGCACATCGGATGACCCCAAGTGGTGTTGCAATGGCGGTGATGGTGGTATCCTCACACTGCTCCGGGTGGTTTGGTCTCCCCAGGGGATGACGGAGCCAGAGGAGGACAAGCTCCTGGCCCTGAAGGACTTCATGCTGAAGTCCAACAAGGCCAAGGCGGTGGTGGGGGAGCAGAGCCACCTGGGAGAGGGGGCCCAGACTGGGGTGATCGACCTGGCTCTGCTGGGCATCACCGGGAGACAGGTGGACCTGGTCAAGCCCAAGGCTGAGCCCGACGACAAGAAAGGTAACCCAACCTTACAGACACTTTTCCAGGTATCATTTCCCATGATGCGTTAGCATTTGCATAGTTTGGTGATGCTACCTCACTTTGTGAAGCACCACACATTAATTGGAAGGACAACATGAAACGAAATTATTAAAGACGTTGAATGTGTTTAGTTCCCAATGTTTGAATTATGAAATGGGTGGTTTAAACATTAAACAAAGGCAACCTTATCCTTATCATAGGACAGTTGGAACATGGGCACGCTTAGCAAAGGGAAGCAACAATAAACAGCATTCATCCAACCCAGTTCAAATGAGGGTGTGTGAATGTTAAACCAAGGCGTGTCTTCCTGTCTGAATGCTCCTTAGATGGCCCAATTAACTCCTGTCTGGGGTAAACTTTCTGGTGGGCTTGGAGGCATCTGCTTGCCATATTGTGCTCTGATTTCTGCAGCAGTTCTGTGGAAGAGCGCTGGTCATGCTGATGATATGTTTTGGTGAGGCAGTGCACTGACATCTGGTTTGTGGTTGTTATTGTGGCCCGCCCACGCAGCTAAGAAACACGCCAAGCAGCAGGACTCCACCATGAACGAGGAGTGGAGGAGCATGTTCGGATCACAGGAGCCAGCCTCTGCCCTGGTCCCTACGGTAACGATAGGCAATAGGCTACACCACACCCTGTGGTAACACAGCGTGTGGTAACACAGCGTGTGGTGTGCTCCGACTCCATGGTGAGGATAAATAAGGAAGTAATTTCGCAAACAGTTTGTATTTCATTTATCTTTGTCTTAACCTTACAATGTGTCATCCTCGTATAGCTGTAGAGTAGATACTGGCAGATGGCTAGTGAAGGTTGTATACGTTGAAAGTTAATAATAATAATAATAATAATAATAATGATAATAATGCATTTTATTTAAAGGCGCCTTTCAAAGCACTCAAGGACACCTTACAGACAAGTAAAAAAAAAATAAAAAGTAGTAGTGGTAGTAGTTTTCCTCGATACCGTGAATGAATGAATAAATAACTGTGACATCACAGCACGAGCTGTGAATGCACCTTTACGGTCAATCTGCAGCAAATAGGCTCCGGGCTCACCTTCCATATTCATACAAGCACTCAGTCTGACTGTCTGTCTGTCTGTCTGTTTCTTTGACTCTGCGTGTCCCTTCAGGTGCCAGACGGGCCCATGTCCCAGGGCAGGAGGACCACGGTGGCGGCCGCGGCCCCCGTGGTCCAGTCTGTCCCGGGCGGCTCCACCTACCAGCGCCGCCTCAACACCTGCAAGGCGGAGCTGCAGCAGCTTGTGCAGCAGAAGAGGGAGCAGTGCAGCGCCGAGCGCATGGCCAAGCAGATGATGGAGAGCGCCGAGTGGGAGAGCAGACCCCCACCACCCGGTAGCTAGCCCCGCTAACACTCAACATCATTGTTTAGCTTTAGAGTGCAGACCCCCACCACCCGGTAGCTAGCCCCGCTAACACTCAACATCATTGTTTAGCTTTAGAGTGCAGACCCCCACCACCCGGTAGCTAGCCCCGCTAACACTCAACATCATTGTTTAGCTTTAGAGTGCAGACCCCCTCCGCCCGGTAGCTAGCCCCACTAACATTCAACATTATGGTCAAGTAGCAGAGAGCAGACCCCCTCCGCCCGGTAGTTAGCTAGCACAGGTAATTCACCACAGTGTACCAGTAGCGCTAAAACATGACATTGCACTCCTAGTACAGCAAACACAGAAGAGGAACAAAATATGTCTGACACGCTGGTTTTGTGTGTGTGTGTGTGTGTGTGTGTGTGTGTGTGTGTGTGTGTGTGTGTGTGTGTGTGTGTGTGTGTGTGTGTGTGTGTGTGTGTGTGTGTGTGTGTGTGTGTGTGTGGGCGTGCGTGCGTGTGGGCGTGTGTGCAGGGTGGCACCCTAAGGGTCTCTTGGTGGCCCACCTGCACGAGCACCGGGCCGCTGTCAACAGGATCCGCGTCTCCGACGAGCACTCCATCTTCGCCACCGCCTCCAACGACGGGACAGTCAAGGTCTGGGACAGCCAGAAGATGGAGGGCAAGACCACCACCACCAGGTAGAACGTTCCAGAAGGGGGCAGGATAGTCGTTAGGGTGTTCGACTCCCAGCCGAAAGGTACCGGGAACGATCCTTAGTATAGAACCACCCCCACTGAGTTCAACGCATAATGAAAACGTAGAACACACCAAAAGTACCAGGTACATACACCCCAAGTCCTACAGCTACATGATGCAACACAACCGAAATCCAGTCACATTGTCAAGTTGTGGTGATTTACAGCCCTTAATCACAGTTGCACTCGCAAAGGGCTTCACATGGCCCACATTATGAGTTCAACCCTTAATCTGTTAAAGGGTTTAAGGTTGTCTACCCATTGAATTGATAACTATTTACTGAGTCGGCTCCTCTTAAGTAAACGTCATGCGTGTGGTGCACTGCAGGTCGGTATTGACCTACTCTCGTATCGGGGGTCACGTGAAGACCCTGACCTTCTGCCATGGCTCCCACTACCTGGCTGCCGCCTCCGACAACGGCTACATCCAGCTGCTTACCGTGGAGGCTAACAAGCCCCCCAAATCCCCCAAGGTGCAACCATTCCAGACCAGGTAACCACGCCCACTCCCATGATGCAGCTGCCTGTTTTGATCAATGGATTGCCTTTGAACTGTTAAGCTACCTGTGGGGAAATACCCAAACATGAGGATTATAAGATAACAAATTAGTATATTAAACTATAATATTTTAACTTTTTGAGAAGTAGAAGTTTGGAAAAGCAACATAATCTCTCTTTGAGCATTCTGTGTGAGAATGAGAGTTGTTTCAGCTATGTGCTACATTCTGCAATCAGCATATCATTGTCTATAAGTTACTCATTGCATGAGCTCTAGTCAACATGGCTATTCTGGAATGACATTCCTTTTCCCCAAATTACTATTCCTGCCCTTCCTTGAGAACAAGCCTTCCAGATCATTATCCGACCTTCCACAAGGAAACTTCTCTAAAACATCCGCCCTCTTGCTGCCAATCATCAGCTAACCCAGATCCCCCCCCCCCTTCCTCCACCTTCAGGGTCCTGGACCTCCAGGAGGACGGCTGCGTGGTGGACATCCACCACTTCAACTCGGGGGCCCAGTCGGTGCTGGCCTACGCTACGGTGAACGGCGGCCTGGTGGGCTGGGACCTGCGCTGCCACTCCAACGCCTGGACGCTGCGCCACGACCTGCGCCTGGGCCTCATCACCTCCTTCTCTGTGGACATGCACCAGTGCTGGCTCTGCCTCGGTGTGTTCCAGCCTTGTGTCTCCGACTTCTATTACACTCCTTTCTGCCTCTTCAGAGGTTGAACCGCAGCGTTGTTCTCTGGTCACCACCAACAGTGCCGTTTACCCTCTCATACCGCCCCCCCTCTCCCCTAGGCACCAGCAACGGCACCATGGCATGCTGGGATATGCGGTTCCAGCTTCCCATTTCAAACCACTCCCACCCTGCCCGAGCGCGAATCAGGCGGCTGCTCATGCATCCTCTCTACCAGTCATCTGTTATCGCAGGTACGGCACCCAGATGTAATGTGATGTACTCACGAGTCACAACCGCACTGCAGACTCTGGGTTAAAACAGTTCATCAGTTAGTACATGTTGTGGGCCCTTCACTCTCCTCCGGTCGGTTTCCTGTCTCTTCCTCTTGCCTATCTCTTTCTGCCTGTCCTTTCATTGTCATGACTATTGCTCTCTCTCTCTCTTTCACTTATCTGTCTCTATTCCTGTGTCTGTCTGTCTGTGTGTGTGTGTGTGTGTGTGTGTGTGTGTGTGTGTGTGTGTGTGTGTGTGTGTGTGTGTGCATGTTTTCCATCAGAGCTGTGTTTCTTAATGAAAGAAACACATAGAACTTTGGCCTAAGTTGTTTAGTTTGGGGGTGGTCAATGTGTGCGGCTGGGAGAGGGAAGGTTTGGTTTGGCTGTGTTGCTGTTTTTCTACCCCAGTTTAATGACCGCTAACCCAGAATGAGCGGGAACACTGGCCCTAAATCAAAAAGGTTTTCTGATTTATTAATTTTTTTGTGTGTGTGTGTCCAGCCCTCTCCTCATAGTGTTCATGGGATATACTGCAGCCCTGCAGATGGAAACCCACTGCTGCTGACAGCTGGTTCAGACATGAGGATCAGGTAGCCAATCGCACAACAGATGCACTCCTAACACCCAATCACAAGCCAGATACAATCCTATTCACTTCTAAGATCCAATCTCACCATGGTTACACTCCCTACCTCCCACTCACAACACAGATACACTCATCATACCCAATCACAACACAGATACACTCCTCATACCCAATCGCAAGCCAGATTTCTAGGATCCAATCACAAGACGTGTGTGTGTGTGTACTGTAGTCGTGGCCAGTGAAATCCCCGAGGGGAGATGAATAGCTACTGTGATGAGCCATGAGAGCGTTGTGGTGTGCGTGGCGTAGGTTCTGGGACCTGGCCTACCCCGAGAGGTCCTACATTGTAGCGGGAGGAGCCAATGACTCCCTCCACTGCCCCTCTGTGCTCTACAATCGCAAGATCATCGAGGGAACAGAGGTGGTTCAGGTAGGTTCACTAAGTAACCCACTAGACCTAGTACTCTCCAGGCCTAGTACTTGGCCTGGAGACCATCCAGATCACCTGACCTCGCTTTCTGTACTGTAAGTACTGTAATAATAAACAGATGTTATTTTCATTGCAAGTAAGATAAGGACTGCATTTCAAAATAAAATGCATAACAGCTGGCGCTTTGGAAAAATGTCCATCAAAGTGCTGACTGAGTTTTCCTTTTCTTCCATTTGTAAACTCCATTTCACATCTTAACAGTCACAACGAACGTCATCAACAATAGCACATTGTAACAATTTAATAGCTTTGAAGCCCCCTCTTTCTTCCCATCTTATATTTCACCTCGCTGCTTTCTCTGGTTGAGTTAGAGAAGTCTGCTCTAGCTTTAGTCCTGCTCATACACACTTTACTTAGCATTAAGAGAATTCAAACAGCTGTTATTGTGGCTGCCAGTCTCTCCCGTTTGTTTGTGTATCTCCCTCACAAACTCACTAACGGATTTGATTGGCCGAGTAGCATCACGTGAGATGATTTCCAAATGCACGTAATGCATGTCTCTGCATTCACGGGCCAGTGCCGTAATGTGCCATAATGGCTAGAAAAGCTGCTCCAGTAAAACTGGAATCGGCTCAGTCAAAATGTAATACAATTGTCAATCATAGGTTGTGTAGTGCTTTGATGTTTTGTGCAACACCTGCCCACTCGGTGAGTCCCCCCCCGAATCAGGATCAGAACGGCAGGTGAACCTCAGGCCCCTCTCACTGTTTCAGGAGATCCACAGCAAGCAGAAGAGCGGCGCGCCCGAGGACACGCCCCGCCGCGGCCCGGAGTCACTTCCCGTCGGCCATCATGACATCATCACGGAC
>OMKI01025211.1:9121-28580 GCA_900302315.1 Phycis blennoides
ATATTGCTATTGGGACCATGAGGAGGGTAGTCTTGTATTAAAGCTACTGCAGGTAAGGTTTTAGGGTTGTGAAGATAGAGAGCAGCGAGAAAGAGAAACTAAACGACCAAAAAAACATCTCCCTCAGCACTCCTGCAGAGAGCAGGGGGTTCCTTGGTGTAAAGTAACATACCCAAAGTAAATTGAGTATATCTCCACAATGGCAAGGGCTATAATATGTAATCTTGGTACCAAAAGAAAGATGACACCTGAGAGACTGTTGTGCAAGGGAAATAATGTGGATACTCTTTCGTTAGAGTGAATAAAGCTAGAGCACAGCATAAATGGAAGTTTTCATTCACGCCTGAAATAAATTCATATTTTAGATTTAATACCACCTGGTGCATTATCAGTTGGTAGCCCAGTAGTACTGTAGGGCCATAGCAAAACATCTGATGAGAACCCGGGTCGATATGTGATGCCAATAAAATGAAGTAGAGCAAAATCAGAGGTTTTAGGCAAAATCTCCAAATAAATCAATACAGCCAATGCGAATGGGGCGGCAATAGCTCAGTGGGTAGAGCGGGCGGACAGAGTGGGTCGTCCACTAACGTTCGAACCCCTTGATCCCCCTCCTCCAACTGTCCACATGTCGAACGCCACGAATGTACTGATTGTAAGTCGCTTTGGACAAAAGCGTCTGCTAAATACCCCCTTTACCCTTTATAAGTTTGCATTGACAATATAAACTTGATGAGAGACAAACAGGCCTCTAGTGGGTTTTAGTCTCAGAGTGATGTGGTTTGATGTAGTTTGTGTTGATCATATAATGAGTGAAATATCGCTATAGCTGTGCATGTGTACCGTTATGAAATGCATAACTATTTTAGCTGCATGCTACTTATTTTGTTTGGGGATGGAATTGTCATTCACTAGCAATGGTTATGATAGAATAAAAATTGAGTGCATTTAAACAAATGACGTGTTTTAAGGCCTAAATGCCTTAAAACATCTTTGCAAATGGGGGGGAGGGGCTTTGCCCGGATGCGGGCCATTTCGGGATGATGAGGTAATGTGGACGTGGTCAAAGTGGTCAGCATTGTGAATGAGGCTACAAAAAATAGAGATTATTTCAGGGAAGTAAAAGGGACAGCTTTTAATAATATTAATTTAAGACACTTAACCAGGGGACACAACTCGTTTCACTGCTGACAACCATCACCTCATATACAGTAGCTCAAAAGGAGCAACTCTTACCACTGACCTAGGCCTACTATTTTGCATATGGATTTGCTCTCTCTCAACCAACAATTTTACTTTTTAGTACGGCACTGATGCATATAAAATGATATGGAAATAAACACTGCGGGTGTGTCACCAGAAAGGTATTAAAGCTAAGAATATTTCCAATCTACCTTACACCGGGGCAAAGATGACGTGTTTTGCTGTTTCTCTGTATTTGCTATTAGCTCTAGGCCTAAATGTTCAACACGTCCTATCCAAGACATCTACAGAGTTTAATTTAGATGGCGACTATTTGCTGGGTGGACTGTTCAATATCCATTGGGCCAGTGGCACTACTATGGACAGACCAGCGGCTATGGATTGCTCTAGGTGGGTTGAATAATCAAGAATTGTTGAATGTTTGACTTGCCCTAGGCTATGCCTTTTCACTTTGATTAGGCTCAGCCTGTGGGCTATCCCTGCTGTCTCTGGCAGCAGCTCACCTCATTGATCGTGTAAAGAAACAGACTAGACTAGAGTATAGCCTAACTTCCCCCCCCCCCCCTGTCTGCAGGGAGACACTCGACCGGACAACTTATCGGATGTTTCAAATGATGAGGTTCACCATAGAAGAGATCAACAACTCCAGCGACCTTCTCCCCAACGTGACCCTTGGGTATGAGATTCTGGACCACTGCTCTCTGATCTACAACTTCCCCGGGGTGCTGGACCTCATCTCCTTCAATGGATCCATCCGGTTCAGCTGGGAGGCCGACAACTACCGGCCCCTGGGCAAGGTGATGGGCGTGGTGGGGCCGTACACCAGCTCTGACAGCCTGGCCATAGCCCCGCTGTTCACACTCAAGCTGATCCCGTTGGTGAGTATCTCAAAACATCTCACCCTCTGATCGGCGTCGGGGCGCCGTCTGCCGTCTTGTCTTCATGGAGGATACGGTCTTTAACAACTCCTCGTACTGGTGGGTTTGAATAGGCCTAATTACAGACGACGCGCTGTAATTATTATCGCTTTTTGCTTTCGACAGGTCAGCTACGGGGCAGCGAGTTCCGCCCTTTCGGTGAGAGACAAATACCCTGCGTTCCTACGAACAGGCAGCACCAACAAAAACTTGGTGGACATTGTTATTGGGATCTTGCAGCACTTCAACTGGATGTGGGTCGCCCTCTTGTACAGTCCTGAGGCCTACGGCACAGATGGCCTTGAACTGTCTATTCACCAAATGGTGTACACAGACATATGCCTGGCGTACACCGCTGCCATCCACGAGAAAACCAATTACATGGATGTATTCCACCAGATAGAGCTTCAGAAGATATCCGTGATTATCATTTTTTCTCTCAAAGTGTACGCTGTGAATACAATCGAGGCAGCAGTAGCGCTTAATGTCAGCAACAAAGTGTGGATAGCAGCAGACTCGTGGCTGTTAAGCAAAAGCATGAGCAACAGAAGCGACATTGAGAGGATCGGAACCATACTGGGAGTCTCCGAGAAAACCGGTTTGATTGCTGGTTTCGCCGACTTCATCCATTCTAAAGACCAGAGGAAGGAAACGAGCCCGGCGAAGGAGCATTTTTCTTGCTCACAAGATTGCGGCTGTGACGATCTTACTGCCGAAGACATACTGGCCGAGGAGTCCTCTTATAATTTCCAAGTTTACACGGCCACGTACTCCATCGCACAGGCGCTCCACAACGTGTTGCAGTGCGACAGCGTGAAGTGCCATGCCAACGGCACGGTGTACCCCTACATGGTGAGTAGAGGTGTAGGGTGGAGTCATTCGAAGACTGTTCTGTAGCACCCGGTTACCTGTGTGTTTCGATCGCCAAACAGCCGTGTCAAGATTTGGTTAAAGCTGCTGTAGGTAGGATTTGAGAGGTGTAAAGTGAAAGCGCAAAAGAGAGCAAGACTTTGAAGCCAAACAACCAAAACCCACTGTCTCTTCCCTCCCTTTTGACGTTTCTCCGTAATTTAGAAGGGTTGCGTTCACAAACCTGTGCGTAACATTCAAGATTCATTCCCCAAAACGGTCAGGGAAGAGATGCCCTGATTGGTCAGAAATGAGGCAGGAGCGGTCTGGACTTCCTCATACAGAGGCAGGCGCAGTCAACTCGAAACAGATATTCTCACAGAGCATTTTGCTCACTCAATGCTGATGGATGGCTATGGTATTTCTAACATATTGCACTCAAATAATAGCTCATGAATCTTACCTACAGCACCTTTAATTGTCCATGTAGAAAGTTGAACAAAAGCTGAACCTCCTGTCTCCTGTACCTCACACAATAACATTGTCTCTGTACTAATGAATCTGTAAATGAATGCATACAAGGCTATTATTTTTAAGTAACGACAGTAATTAACATGCAGATGTATTATTAGTATTGCACTAGCCTTCCTTGTAGCTTATTGTATAACTGCATTTTCATATTTTTTGTAATATTTTGTTGGATATGTTTCTCAGGTTCTAGATGAATTGAAGAAGACCAACTTGACTCTTCTAGGTTTGACTATTCAGTTTGATAAGTATGGAGGACCGAAATACCCGACCATGAACATACATGTCTGGACGAAGGACGGCGTCAAGAAAGTTGGCTCTTATGAAACCAACCCCAAGGTCTTGGTGTCCATTAACAACAGCATGATTCCGTGGCACACAAATGGAACCGTAAGATCATTTGTGTATTACGCAAACCAAAGATATTACACGCCACACTGCACTTGGCGACCACATAAAGTGACCAAATTTAAGAGATCAGAGTATTTCTGCATTCAGAGCATATCTGCATATTGGTTAGATTTCATTGTGAGACCAACTTGTGAAAATGTACTAACTACATACACATTTGTGTACTGTATGTTTCACTGTATGCCCTCTACTCTGCTCCCTCCCTACGTTTCTCCACCATTGAGAAGTGATGCGTTCATGCACCTGTGATTGACAGGCGAGATGGATTCCCTGAACCAATCAGGGAAAAGATGTCCTGATTGGTCAGAAATGGGCTAGGGGACCCACATTCAACCCTAAACAGATAATCTCACAGAGCATTTCACTCGGAAGTATGGATGGCTGTGGCATTCCTAACAAATTACCCAATTCTTCGCACATTCTTCCACCGTTTCATCTTGCAGAAGGAAACAAGTGGTGCCCATCTACGATGAAACTGCGATAACAGGAAGAGCCACACAACATTTAGATTGAATGCTGAATTATTTAGAAATACCTCTTTGTTTACTTGTGTGAAAGGATTTAAGGAAAATGTTGAGGTTTCCTGTCAGATGTCTGGGCTAGTGTTTTAAAAGCTTTGTGGATTTGACTGTTCTCAGATTCCTGTATCAGTGTGTTCAGCTGAATGTCCTGTTGGACATGCAAAGAGACCAGATGGGATCCACAGATGTTGCTTTACCTGTGAGAAATGTAGCAATGGAACGTATTTGAACATTACAGGTAAAAAGGAGAAATTCCATACTATCCTCATAAATCAGTATACTTGCTGGACGTGGCCTGATATGGCTGTATAATTCTGATTTTCTTGCTACCTTGTGACTGACAGAACACATTTAAAGTGTAAAGTCTAGTACTTTACTTAATTACATTCTTGAGTGTTGATGTGTTGAAAACTTTTCCTTTTGGTTTATAGTTTTGGCTGGTAGAGCCGGGGCCCAAAATGACCACAAACCACACACCCTTAAGTGCTACTCTCGTACACGTGTGTTGGATCCTTCTTCAACCAAAAAAATCACCCCCCCCCCCACGTGTCCCTTTACACAGTGGACCCCTACAACTGCCGGAGCTGTCTCCCGACTGAGTGGTCCCTGGCCGCCAGCACGTCCTGTCAGCTGCGCTCGGTGGAGTTCATCCCGTTCACGGATCCCACGGCTGTGGTGATGGTGTTGGGCGCCGTGATCCTGGCCGGCCTGTCGCTGGCCATCGCCGTGCTCTTCGCCGTCAACTACAACACGCCGGTGGTGAAGTCGGCCGGCGGGCCCATGTGCTTCATCATCCTGGGCTGCCTGGGCCTGTGCACCGTCAGCGTCTTCAACTACTTCGACAAGCCCACCACCACCAGCTGCATCCTGCGGTATCTGCCCTTCATGTTGTTCTTCACCGCCTGCCTGGCCTGCTTCTGGGTGCGCTCCTTCCAGATCGTCTGCGTCTTCAAAATGGCCGCCAAGTTCCCCGACTTCTACGCGCTGTACATGAAGCACAACGGCCAGTGGTGGTTCATCGCGCTGCCGGTGGCCCTGCAGGCCGTGCTGCTGACGAGCGGCTACGCCTCCAGCCCGCCGCAGCCCCACAACGAGACCGTGCTGTACCCGCACAAAATCATACTCGGCTGCGGCACGGGCCACTTCGCCCTGTTCTCCCTGTCGGTGCTCCTGCTGAGCTCGCTGGTCGTCCTCTGCTTTGCCCTGGCGTACATGGGGAAGGACCTGCCCAAGAACTACAACGAGGCGAAGCCCATCACGTTCTGCCTGCTGCTGCTCATGCTCACCTGGGTCACCTTCCTCACGGAGTACACCATCTACCACGGGGAGTACATCCAGACCCTCAACGCCCTGGCCGTGCTCTCCAGCCTCTACTCCATCCTGGTCTGCTATTTCCTGCCAAAGTGCTACATCATCCTGGTCCACCCCGAGAGGAACACGGCGCAGTACTTCCAAGGCCTCATACAGAATTACACGAAACAAATCAGCACTCAGTGAAAGGGGTCCCGCTCCCAGTCGAATGAAGCACACGGCCAGAGTGTTTCTGCCCCTGTGGTGATGAACGCCACAAGTGCTCGAGAACGGAGACGTTGTTGTTTGTGTATGAAGGCTGGGAATCGATTGGACTGCAAAAATAGATTGCATTGCACTTAATTGACAAATCAATTGAGAGAATCAGAGGTATCCACATACGCAGTAATGTTACGGACGTTGGGGGTATTTTGATCAGCAAAAACTGTTTTCTCTATTTAAATTAGGAATTTATTGATTTGACTAATAGCAAATATATTATGGAAATGCTTAATATTTAAAGATACTTAACCCAAAAGACTTAAACTCTGTAGGGTTTAGTCTAGTTTAGGTCCAATGTTTAATTTATAGGCTCAGAATTGGTATTAGAAGGGAATTAGAAGCTGGACACTGACTTGAATGTTGATGTCTCATGTTGTAAACAGTTTTATTTTAAAGGTTTGTTCAATTACTTTAATCAATGACATTGTTACTCCTGTTATTAACCCATAGGCCTATATTTGCACCATAGCGTCTGATTCCTTCTCTTTACCACATACTGTGGGACAGAATAACCACGAGTTCAATCCAGAGTCCTCATTCAAGGACAGTGTTTCCACATTGTCCCTGTGTGGCATTTATTTAATATTCTTCCAACGGTTTTCATGCTAAACAAACATTTTGTTAAGTTTGTTAGGCAACAATATCTCTGATACATGATCTAAATCTAATCTTAAAGTGGTTCATTTGATTTGAATTGTCTTTAATTTGAAATAGAAATAAAGATTTGCAGTCAATGTTTGTTTTTTTTCGGCTAAGGCTTCCTTCGCGTGTGCTCAATGTCTCGACCCACCGCCAGGGGGCGCCGGAGCTCGACTTTCTGTGTATGTCCGTCCTGCCATCGAGACATTATATATAATAGTTTATCTGGTCAAAAGAATATGTCTTTACCGTTTCTTGTATTAAGCACAATAGCTAATGCTATTTTTAAGTATTAATATTATTATTGTGGTGGTTATTGTAGAATGTCCTTGTTTAGATTGTGTTTTATTGTTGATCTGGTGTTGTCCACTGTAGAGCTGGCGGTGTCTGAGCGTCGCTCTAGAGATGGTCCAGGCGCAGCAGGTGGGTGACACGTTGTTTAACCTGTATCACGTGGTTCGTGATACAGCTTCTAATATGCCAATGTGTTTGATATGTAATACTGTTTAAAATGTAGCTGTAGATGAATATATATATATAATATATAGATAAGACTATCGATTCCATGGGGGAAATTCACAAGATGAGACGAATGCCATACAGAACAGTGAAGCCGTATATCTACATGGTTTTCCAGCATACAGCATAAAACTAAACTAGAAACACACGAAGCCCTCAAATCTAAAGCGTGTCTTTAGAGAGACTATACAGATACATAGATTGACATATTGACTGACATATTGGCTATACGCTATTTTCAAACTGGACCCAGGGACGGATGTTTCTGTCGAAGGCCAACAGGCCGTTATGAACCGTATGTAGTCCCACCTTACCACTTGATTACTGTGATTATGTGAACCCATACAGTGCATCATTTAGTCACGTCCTGGTGATAGTCTGTGTTGCATGATATCGACCCTAAAGTATCAAATTTTGTAAATAATACAAAGGACCCATAAGGATAAGCATCCGTGTAGCTGTAGTGTAGGCTGCACTATACAGTACTGTAGTGTAGGCTACATACAGTTCTGTAGCCTACATTGTTGTCCGCCAAACCAGTGGACGAAACGGACACGCAGGCTGCGCGTAAACGCGCTGGAATGACTTAATGATTGTATTCACTCGAAGCTTCAAAGCGAAGCGCGCAGCGAGGACGGGGTACCCACGTTGCGAGGCAGAAAGGGCCATGCCACAGGGGGGGGGGGGGGGGGTATGTGACAATTCCACAGGGGTAAATTGCCATTTTGTAATGGCTATTCAGCCTCCTGGCAGGGAGACGGGGAGGGTGGACCGTGAAAGTAGGAACGAATCGCTAAATGGTGCGCTGTGGCGCGGCGTACGGCGCCCTGCGGGGCTGGACGCTGACACCAACAAATTGACGATTTCATACCAATTTCCGAGATACATACCGCACACGTCGGCATAAAAACACGTCTGAAGCAGTATGTTCAATGTTTAACCTTTGCGAATGGGCTCAATGGGTGACTGAATGCATCGTTGTAAAGTGTAACGAAGTGTTTAGTATGTTTTACTTTAAACAACGCAGGTCCCACGTTTGACAACCCCTCGTCTGCGGCCAACAAACATAGGCTATATGATCAAACATATTTACCCAAATACCTACATCCAGGCACACACTGATAAAATCCAGAGTCGAACCTTTGTCCAGACGAGCAGCCGTCAGCAGGAGGTCCTGTGAGCGGAGGAGAATATCTGCTGGCCGGAAGATGGAGCGAGGAGAATCAGGGAACGCCTCTCGTCCTTTCACTTGGACTTTCCAATTTTCCACTTTTCCCAGATAAAGGAAAACCCTGGGAAAGCTCTGGTGGGCAACTGGTCCCTTTTTCCTTTCGCACCTGATTTGTCTTTATGTTTTGTCTTAAGGTTTTGTCTCTGGAAATAAAAGCATCGGGCCTCCAGCCGTATGGTCAAAACAGACTACAATACAAGTCTGTTATATCCCCCCAGACCATGAGGGCCCATGTTTTAACTTCTAAAAACAACTAGGCCTACTGATCAAACCCTTGTTATATTCCAAAATCAATACTTTCTAGGCGTCGATACGGGGGCTTTTAGCAACGTCGATCACAGCAGTGGCCGAAAGTCAGTCGAACGGAATGAATAACGAACAAAGAGAGACGAAGACAAACGAATTAAGATGGAGTGACTTACATCACCTTAACATTAACTCGTCAGCAGCCAACATTCACTTACGGTAGCCCTGCCAGTCGGCGGAGCATGAAAGGACACTCCAGTTAGGGGCCTACAGTAGGAGATCAACGTCGTTTTAATATCGTAAAGACGAGCCTGTGATGGAGAATCCACCTCGTGATCTGTGATCTGTGTGGATCACTGTTGGTTCAGCCCGGCCAGGCGGAATGGTTCTTGAATTGTTTCGTATGAGGCCAAACCCTTTGGCTGAAGTTGATTCGTCCTTCTCATTTAAATTAAAGTATCCTTCTCTGGACCTAAATGGCAGATGTTTTGCAATTCAAGGCGCATCAATGCCCATGCGCTTTAGTGTTTAACAATGGCGCTCGGCTTTTGTTGGGCCCTTGTGTCTTTCAGTGGAGCGCTCGACAAAAGGCTTCATCCTTCAGCGAGTTATAAAGTTACTTTCCAGTCAGTTCATTCCGGCGCTTGAGAAACCCCTAAGCGATGTTAATGTGCACCTCTGGTCCTTTCAGGCGCTAACCCCGGCACACATAGGCAAACAGAAGCCATTGTGTGTCCAAACTAAAGTAAGAAGTCTTAAATAACCTGTGGACTAGTCTATAGAAATTCATGATGCTATTTCTATCTGATGTGTGATCAGAGCTCGTCCGCAGGTCCGTCGCGTGGCGTTTTAACGCACCGCGGACATCTTTCCCCTCAAAAAACATAGCATCACCTGCCAGGGTACCTGTTAATACCCGCAGGCTGCTCCCACAATACACGTTTTGGTCACACCAGTGTGGTTACGTGAATAGAAGGAGGTACCGCGATTCTCTCCGCTGGCGGCAGACTGTCCCCACTATGAGCTGTATCTGCTGTGTCTATAGGCCGCTATAACGTCTTGTTCCTCTGCATATCATTCGAGGATAAAGATCAGGCGGAGCCCATGGTTACCCCCTACTTTAACCCGTTAGGTTACCCCTACTTTAACCCGTTAGGTAGGCTAATGTATCCATTGCTTTGCTAATGACTCATCTCTCCTGGCTGGAGAAAAAAAGTTTATTGCGGGTAATTGCATAATTGCTTCACTAATTGTTGTTAACAAGCGGCCCAATACTCCAATTATAACAGAGGCCGTGTCGCCCCCCGCCGGCAGGCCCGCATGACAAAGGCCCGCTACGGTTAATGAATGACCCGGGGCTGAAAAGTGAAAGTGGAAGGAGAGCCCTGGAGCCTTTTAGAAACACTTAACTTGTCATTTAATAGCAGTTCCATTATCATGTCCAATTGAGACACACGTTTCTCGTTGCGCTATTCTTATGGATAGATAGTCGCGGGACCTTTTTTTGAAAATGGTCTTTGGTAGCCTACAAAACATTTTTAAAGCCTCGCAAATACCCATCGTTTTTTTTGTGACTGGCCAGATCCACCGCCTCCGTTCCAGAATCAATCCCGAATTCATCGTCTATTTTACAGACGGGCATTTGTCGGTTGAACATTCCCCGCAGGAGCTCAGCCAAACCTAATCGCTGATACGCCGAATAATCGACGGTGAAATCCGGCATAAAAAACGGAACGTGTTCCGCGGGGCTCCAATGTCACGCTGAAGACCACCAGGCCGCCACGTCCCCCCGTGTTCGAGGCAAGCGTGAAGCCCCTGATAATGCAACTTGAAGCGAGGACAAAGCCCCCCAGAACACCAGCGCGCTTCGCTCGATGTCATCCCCATGTTACGCTGCGTTACGGCAGCAGAGAGCAGGGCTGCGGGCTAATGGGCCATTTCTCCGGTGGAGTATTAATGTATCATGCGTGTGTGTGTCAGACAACAAGCGGAAAGTAGCGGACCTGTGCCATTGTGAGAGAAGCTCGAAGCATTAGTTCTTAACTCTGAGCCTTGTTGTAAAAGTCGACCGCTATAATCAGCCAGTTATGTCGGTCCACCATCATCATTATAAACTATATTCATTTGTGCGTAAGAATTGCACGTGATTGAGAAACATAAATTATATACCGAACAAGTAATGTAGTGTGAGTCATAAACGAAAAGTTAAATGGCTTCGAAGTGATTGTTTTTTCTGTGAGCCACACTTCAGTAGTTCAGAGGATGGCAGAAGAAAGAGAAGGAGATCAATGGCTGATCGCTATAAACTGACGCGTTTCATCCGGGCGCTGCGCCCAGGCCTGAATACACAGAGTCAGGCCCCTTCTTTCTTATCCGGCCGCGCAATTGTCATCTCCAACATATCCATTGTGTGAGGGATCAACCTCGGGGAGAAGTGGGCATCTTTGAAACGTGAGAGCGTCTGCCCATCTCGTCGCGTGTCTCACAAAAAGGCAGGCTTCTTTTTCTATTCCTTTTTTTTTTTTTTTTTTTTACAAACTCACGAAATAACACTTCGTCACAGAGATCGATCAATTATTATTCCGATGAGTCATTCCAACGACATCAGTATTCGATGTTGTGAACCGTCGGTTCTGCACCCAACTGGGACGGTGCTTCGCCCTCTCCCTCCACCCATGGGGCACAATGCGCGCCGCCGGCTTTGCGCGGCCTGCACATTGTTTCTGCTGGCGTGACTTTCCCAAGGCCCGTCCTTTAAGAGACGTGGAGTGTGGAGAATCGTGAGGCGAGGGACCGAGGACAGAGGGCGGCCCTGCGATTCTCCTCGGTGCCTCTCCGAGCCCGGCGGAGGACAGAGACAAAACGAGTTGACAATAGCCGAAGACTATACAAAAGTGCAGACATTTTCGGGCCTTTTGGTTTATGTTTAGGTTTGTAGCCAATGGCACGTTGTTTTATCCGTGTGGCCCGCTGTAAGACCCACATGGGGGGACACGGGTTTTCCTATACGCGGCGACCAGAAAATCGGAATTTTCTGGACACATGCAGGACATTTCCACGGTTCTGCCTTCAACTTCTCGGCGTGAAACTCAGAAATAAAAGAATGAATAAAACGCGTTAGAAGAGTCGGTCTGACCGCTCACCAAAGCATTGCCTTACGATGAACCGTTAGATGTTGGATTTTAACGCCTCTCCCCAAAGTTACCCCACACGTTGTTCCCCCGAAACTCGCCCCTGTTGTCGCAGTTTTGCTCATACGATGCCAGGGCAACACACAGACAGCCAGTGATCCAGAGGTAACTGTGTATTACGGGTCATGCGTAACAGAATGTAAAAATATGGCCAAAATTCGGCAATTCAAGGAGCCTACATTTTAGGCTGAGAACGACTGGACATTCCCCATGGCTATCTATATCGATGGATCCTACATGTCATAAATATGGGGTAAATAAGTTCGGGATAGTTTAAAAAGTTTATTGAGCATCAGCCTATTGGAGCTTGGCTGACAAATGACGCCAGCGTTGCTCACTTAAGCGCACAGAGCAGGGTGGCGCATTGAGATGTTAAGTGGGCGCCCGGCGAGGCTATAAAAGCCGACCTGGGAAGCCCCCTGCCTTCATTCGTGGCCAGAGAGGGACTGAGATTAACTCCAAGGACTCCAGGGAAAGACGAACGCACAGAATGGTGGGAGCGTCAGACTGCGTAGTGAAATCTACCGCCAGAGTTGGAAAGGTGCGTTTAGCTCTATAGAGGAAGACAGCGATGGTGATTTGTTTCAGTACGTGTTGACCCCGTGTTGGCTCGTTCATTCATCAATGTATCTACTCTTCAGGTATCCAAGCCGATCATGGAGAAGAAGCGACGGGCGCGCATAAACAGGTGCTTGGACCAGCTGAAGACGCTGCTGGAGAGCTACTACACGAGCAATGTGAGTAGCCCCTCTCCACCTCAGGCCCACAATCACCAGAGTGTTGCTGGTTTCTCCACTGAATGACCTAGTATGCCTCCGTGATTCATAATTCCACGTTTTCCCTCATTTCAGATTCGGAAGCGCAAGCTGGAGAAAGCCGACATTTTGGAATTAACCGTGAAACATCTCCGAAGCCTTCAGAAGATTCAAAGCTGTAAGTAGGCCTATCCCTACACCGACGAAGTCAACACATTTCAGAAGTCGTCGATGTTTTGATTCAATCTAATCAATATTTTCAAACCATTTAGTTAATTTCCCTCTACAGATAGAGCTCTCGTTTCCTAACCTCACCGCCTGCCTCTTCCCTCCAGGTACGTCCAAGACCTCGGGGTTCTCGGACTTCCAGGCCGGATTCCACAGCTGCCTGGCCAACGTCCACCAGTACCTGTCGCTGGGAGACAGCGCCCAGGGGAGCGACAGCTCGGCGTTATCGCGCCTCGTGTCCAAGAACGTCTACTGCGCCGAAGGACCACGCGAGGCGTCCAGCACCTTGGACAGCGACGCGGGACAGGCGGAGGCCAAAGACGGCGGCGCCCTGCGGCGCCTGCGTCCAGCTGGAAGCGCAGTGGTCTCGAGGAGAGAAAGAACCGCGGACACGGCGGCCGTCGGGTGTTTCAGGGCCTCGAAGCCTCACAACACCACCGTCAGCAGCACACGTCTGCACCACGACACCCGGTCGGTCGAAGTTAAAACGGAGGGAGAGTGTTTCGTCCTCCAACAGGCCACGGGCATTCTCCCGAGCAACACGCAAGGCAGGAACGTTCTGAGCGTCTGTCACAGTAACGGAGGAGCGAGCGTCCAGCAGAAGATGTGGCGGCCTTGGTAGAATTAATTTCAATGGACTACTGACCGTGATCAAATGGATGATTTGTATTTGTATAGCGAACTGTAAATTTTTTATGCATGTCAAATAGATGGTTTATTTTGAATAAAAATGTGAAAATAAACAAAGTGCACACTGTATTGTATATATGCTGAGGCCTGCATGGTGAAGAATGAAGGGTTGGTAGAGTGAGTACCAACGGGCCTTTGTTCGTTCTACAAAGGCCTCTAGGTCATTAAACAATTCTCTGTATTGTGTATGGCTAGAGCTACCGGGCCATAGGGCTACTACTACATCCTTTATTAAGCCTGTATAGACAGACAGTCGCACTGTAGGACACAGGCTGTGGGATGGGATGGACTTCGTGCGTTAGGGGTCTGAAAATGTAATTCCACCACGCAACAGGCGGTCAGAGTAAAACGCAGGCTGCATTTATAGTTTAAGGTCTTATACGTTTATTACGCAGCACACAAGCTCATATGATTCTGGACCGGCCGGTGGGCTGATGAAGCTTTCGGCGAGAAGGGAGGAAAGACACATTCTTTGTTAAATTTTGATAAATACAAATATATTTTATTAATATATTCTATTGTAGCCTAGCTATATAACAATATACTTTTAATCATATAGGGTGTGTGTGTGTGTGTGTGTGTGTGTGTGTGTGTGTGTCTATTATTATCTAATAAATAAATAGGCTAGGCTACAATAGGAATATTTTATCATTGTCGAACCCTTAAACAGCCCATGGGTGGCTATCCTGTGTCCCATCCCAACGTCCCGTCCGGGTGAGGGACGAGGGACGTCACGTGCTGCTGTCACGCCCCCCCCCCCCCCCCCCCCCCCCCCCCCCCCCCCCCCCCCCCCGTCCCCGTCCCCCGTCCCCCGTCCCTCGTCCCCACCGTGACGTGTCGTCCCACTCCATTCTTCTCCGGTGTTCCGCTTAAGTACCGAGAAAGTGGCGCTCAGATGACGCGTTTGTCGCAATTTTCTGGTACTAATCACAAACACACCGCTCACATTCACTTCACATACACGCTGCGTGTCCCCCACACTCTCACCCGCATGGTCGTCAGACTGACAGACTGACAGGATACATACACACAGAGGCCTAATTGGAATATTAATACATGATTAGAGAGAGAGAGAGAGAGAGAGAGAGAGAGAGAGAGAGAGAGAGAGAGAGAGAGAGAGAGAGAGAGAGAGTTAGATATTTGACAAAATAAAACACTGTTGGGGAAATAAAACACTAAATCTCACAGCACCCTCGTGCTTTAGTGGGTCTCTTTTTTTGGGGGGGGGGGCAGTGCCATAAAGGGTGCCACTCTCAGGGCCCTGCGGGGCCGGGGAGGATGGCACCTCGCAGAGCGAGGAGAATCGCCGCAACGCCCTCCGCTCTTTCAGACGCTATCTACGACTGGTGGCCCGCCAGGGGGCCTTTAGGGCCCCCGGGAGAAAGGGCGCTGCGCCCCTCTCCGGCGAGGCGCACAGGAAAAACACTCAAGCAAACAAAAACACACCGCGGCCGGTCCCGAGTGGAAAATAAGGCAGCAGCAGTCCGTGTTCATTGTTGGGGTTCCCCCTCCGTCTTTTTCCCCCGGCCGTCAAGCATCAGGCCCTTAAATCTCTTTGAACCGTCTGCCCACAGAGTCAAACCCCTCTTTGAAGAGGGGGGAGACGGGCCTCGCCACGAGAAAACCCCACTCCCGAGTTTGTTTTACGCGATAAAAGATCGGCCACGTGACTTCCACTTTGAATGCACTTGCATCTTTTTTGAAGAATTTCTATGAACTCGTCCGCATTGTTTGGTCAGACTACTGCGGAATGGCGACACACAGATCCTCAGGGCCAGGGCGGACGACGTGAATAAGTCATTTGCATGAGACTGGAGCCGGTCAGGCGCCGCTAAAGAGAGCAGACTGGATGAGCCGCAGAAAAAATGGGGTCCCAGGCTGCCCCTGGACCCGTGTCTCTATGTCCCTCTCTCCGGGGGAGACCTGGTCTCTGGTCCCGCGGATGACAGCCAGGAACACGTCCTCATCTACACTGACCTGGGGGTCGGTCAGCATTTTTAACAAGGCGAAGTCTTCACTGCGGTGCACCGTAAGCCCTTCCCGTTCAGTCCAATAGTGGCCATGCGGCTGCTAATTGGCTGACGACGAAGGGGAGCCTGCAGATATTTGCCAAGGGGCCATTCAGAACGACCGTTTGAACGAACTTGAATGCCCAGTGTCTTAGCAGATGGACTCGTGTGTGTGTGTGTGTGTGTGTGTGTGTGTGTGTGTGTGTGTGTGTGTGTGTGTGTGTGTGTGTGTGTGTGTGTGTGTGTGTGTGTGTGTGTGTGTGTGTGTGTGTGTGTGTGTGTGTGTGTGTGTGTGTGTGTGTGTGTGTGTGCGTGTGTGTGTGTGTGTGTGTGTGTGTGTGTGTGTTTCGGGCCACAGACACTTGTGGCTCGAAAGGGGCTCGTGCACGTGCAGGCAAGTGCGCATTCTCTTTGGGACGCCATTGTCAAGGGCCAGCCTAGTGACGTCACACCGTCCCTCTTAGTAACCCCTCGCTGTCGTGGGGTGATTCGTGGGCTAAAGAGGCCAAGAGTGCGCCGTCAGACTAGACGCAACCTTCATGAAAAAATATTACCGCCATTGGACAGAAAATAAAGTAGAATTATGCTGCAAGTAGAAGGATGATAGTAGATCAAACAGTAATTTAGACAAAATTATAAAATGTATTAAAAAAAAACATGGTAGGCTACTGACCAATACAATCCAAAATAATACTGATAGCCTACTTATAATATCAACAAATACGACAATAATATATTATCATTATTATCAATATCATTAATGATGTGTTAGTGAATAGTTCTTAAATAAACAAATCGTCGGTTTTCTATAGAAAAGAGTTTCAATGAAATGGGCTAGTTTATAACAGTGATCATGTCCGTCCCCCCCCCCACACACACTGTGAGGAATCACAACCCAGAGTTAGAGCAGTGATGTCTCAAACTAGCTGGCCCAGTGACGACCCACGCCGGCCAGCGTCGCCTGTCAAACATAAAGCTAATGGATGAGCACATTTTAACATCAGATCCCTGCTAGCTTGCTCCGCGTGATCAACAGCTACATCAGCGCATGCTAACGGAGGCACATAGACACAAAACAACTTCAGAAAAAGAAATGAGTGTCTGCCCATGTGAATTTTATTTGAAATACGCAAGTTCATCTTCATCTTCTTCACAAAGCCATCATATGAACAAGAAAAAACATAACATTGAACAACGCTCCTCACTTCGACAGTCATAAATCTTTGAATATGTTACAAAATTATAGTCTTACATCGCAAACACAAAAAAAAAATGGTGGAATCGAGAAAAAAAAAAAAAAGAAAACCCAAACCCAAACCCAAAATCAAGTCCGTGACGCGGTCAAAGAGGAATCAAAGAACCAATGTTCTCAACTCAAAGTGAGACTAATCCATCAGGTCATCATCAGAGGTACGGCTATTTGCAGAGAGATTCTGCGGAAATTTTCATGTCAATTAAACGTGTCGAGTAAAAGCTACACTAAACGCCGTGCGGTGACAAAGGCGTTGGCCAGACGAGGCGTTCACAACCGAAGGAAGCCATGAAACCAGCAGGGGGGGGGGCCCACATCATCAGGTCATGTCCCTCGACCGGTAGATAATATACATTTCTTGGCAAATTCGTACCGCTAACAATGTGCAAACACATTCCAGTAAATACGCTTGTGGAGTGGAGAACTTCTACTGGGTGCAACGTGAAGGTCAGCTCTGGGTCTCTGACTCTGTGTCAAAACCACGCCACACTTCTGTAGAACGTAAACTCGAGGTTATCCAAATAATCCGCGATTGAGGAAGACTGTCGCTTGTGTTTGTGGGACACGTGAATGGGAGTGTCCTGATTGGCTGATCTACCCCGCATACAAAGGTCCATACAAGGGAACTTGATGAGGGACAGGCAGGCCTCATTATGGGCACCCGGGGTGTAAACTCACACTAACCCTAAAAAGCCATACCCTAATGCTAATGCTACTTTTTCCATTACCTTGGAACAACGTGGTCCTCTTCCACGCAAAACTATTTTTTTCTGCTACAGTCCCTAGTCATGTGATTCCATTCCCTAATGCTAATCATTGAAACCTCGACTACTTCTGTGCGCTCGTGTGAGTCAAACCGAACAGTGGCGGGGAAACTAAAAACCAAACTCTGAACCATCCCTCCTCCTCTTCAGTGTCCGTCTCACAGAGGCCTACCTTTATATGTTTATCTACATCCTCCAAAGGAGCTTCCATTTCAACACAACAGGGGTACGGCATGCTCCAGAATAAATAAAACACACCACGCTCCTACCGTGTCACACCTAACAGCACTCGGAAACACTTCAAACCAGACAAGTCGGGGAGGGGGAAGGGGTCTTGATCGACCTCAGGCCAAAGCCATCACAGGGTGTCGTCGATACGGTTGTGAATCACTGCAGACGTTTCATTGCGTGTTCCTCCCTCCACCGGGAATCCAGACTGCGCTAGCGGGACGGCTTTGGTTTTAAAACAGTCCGCCGTCATTCCTGATCCCCAGGAATCTTCTTTAGGGATGCATATATCACGGCAGGTTGAAAGTGTGAAACCCTGTGCTTCAGCAGTGCCACTGCTGGGATCAGAGGCGAGGTTAACATCGCCGGAGCCACGCGTACATAGTTGACCAACCGACGGCGGGATCCAGGACCCTGGACCCTAGACTGAAACCCTGCACCCGGAGTTCTTCGGTGCTTCTCCAATCAAGGCTAAAATGGTCTGCTCGCCTCCACTGCCATTAAGCAGTGTTTGCTTGCTGTGTTTGCCCTGACGCCTGTGAATAAACGGTTGGTAATGGCTGTTTGTCAAAAATATCAAATGCGAAACCAAAACAGAACCGCAACAAAAAACAAAACATCTAATGTCCTGGTCGTATGTACACATGAGCTTCCCCTCGGCTCTTCTGAGTGCCGTGAGGAGTTTGTACGTCGCGTTGACGTTTCGCATCGGAAAAGACGTTTTGCATTCAGGAGACTTAAGTCGTCGTCGATGTGCGGACAAAAGATGGTTATCCACCAGAGAGAGCGTGGTTAAGCGAGCGAGAGAGTGTGTTTAAGGATTCATGAAGGATAGCGAAGCGAACCATGAATATACATCATAACCCGACCCAAACCAAACGTTAAGTCCTCTAGTTACCCGAGCCTCACGGTACACAGTAGAAATGGCACCCGTTAGTCAGGGAGAGAGACAGGTTTAAAAAAAAAAAAAAAAAAAAGTCTTCGTACAACAAAACAAACGCTCACCCGAGAAAAATACATCTTTTTTTACGACTTGGTAAATCTTTTTTAAATTGGCAAATGCGCGAAAGTAACGTGACCTCCACTACGGCCCGTCTTCCCCGCGTACCTTTGAGAACTCCTGGTAACAACACCAAACAGCGATAAAACAAGGCGAGAGAAGAGACTTTGGGACGAGGTCTGGGTGTCGGTGCTGGGGGGTCCCCGCGGGGGGGGCGTCCTTGGCTGGCAACGCAAAGGCCAAGTCCTCAAGATGTCCGCCCCCCGTTTCATCGACGAGGGGCCCCCCTCAGAAAGGGTCCGACTCGGGGCCCCTTCAGAAGGCCGTCCTGTTCCCGTCGACGGCCACAGCGGGCTCCTCGTGGAGAACTCTGGGATCAGGGCACACCTTAGTAAAATCCACTGTCGGCAAAAAAAGATGCCCTTCCTCTGATCGCTCGCACCCATCAGGTCACCTCCCGGCAGGCTCCCCGGAGCGACGGCTGCAGTGAGAAGTCAGCTGCGGCCCTCAGGTGGCGGAGCCCACGGAGTCAGAGTGAAAGGTGATGTACCCCGAGGAGGAGGCAGAGGGTGGGCTTACAAAACTGTTCACGCTCCCTTTGCTCTCCGCCATGGGGCCCTGATCCCGGCCCGCCCCTGCGGGCCCTGGAGACGGCGCCCCCCCGCGGCGCGGCTGGCGGTCCTCGCGAGCGTGTCTCTGGCCCCGC